>JAQQRF010000826.1:0-25367 GCA_030523145.1 Trissolcus brochymenae | reverse complement strand
CTACAAAAAGACTGTCTGTCTTATTTTTTATTCATTTTTTTGTTTTATAAAATAATATAATAACAAGTCATATCATCAATTTTTCATTACTGCAATGAATGGAAAAATAATATTTCCAAAGAGTTAAGAATAGTGAACATATTCTTTTTTATATTTTAAAAACTTAATGTTGAGTAAATGTTCTGTATTATGAATTGGTAATGTGAATAAGCTCATATACGCTGTCAGAGTTGCGATCATTGATGTTACGGTTTCAAAACGAGTATAATACATCGACAAGCATCAAGCTACTGATAGAAAGCAATTTCTTTGAGATGCGAACAAACACGTTTGCTAAGTGAAAAATCTAAATCATACGACATTCTTGAGAATGTTCGTCTTTCAGGATAAATACATTACTTTTGTAAAGAAGTTATCAATTATTCTGGGATTGTGGCCTTTTATGCCCGACTTTTCTTGTAGATTGATCCAGTGTTTTGTAGTTTTTCAATTAATTATTCCACGTGCTATAATCCAGGTAATTTATGCGTATCGCATTTTATTTTCCATAATTTTTTTACTGTCATAAAGTATTTTAGGTTGTAGGCCAAGTATGGATACAACTCGATTATAATCGTTATAAAACTAATTTCACTTTTTGGATGATCATTTGTATGACTCACTTTTCTTGTTTCCAAGCTAGTCTTAAATATTTATTTAATATTTTTACTTCGAAAATAGTAACATTATCAATTTTTGCTTCTCTTTTTGCATCAAATATACTTTGAATGTAGAATTGTTATGTTTTATAGAGAAAACGTCTTTACAACGAAGTTTATGATTATCAAGATGATTACTCAGATTGTAAAAAAGTTTCTTCGAAGCAACGACCTCGTCATGCTTTCAATCGAATAATAATAGTTTTTTTTAGTAATTCTACAGCTTTAAAATGTTTAAGGCATCAGATTTGAGTGATTAGTTTCTTTTTTGCTTTGCAGTTGTAAATTTTATTGGGTTATCAATTCACAAATGCGCCTTGTTGTATGATGATTACCGATTCATTTACTCATTCCGACAAATGGGAATTCAAGAAAGACAAAGAGGTTTAAGTGAAAAAATTAGCGGGCGGATTAGTCGGATGACAATAAAAATGTCGTATGAACGTTACATAGAAGGAATGAGTGGACCAGAAGCTTATGGTCCTCCTGAAGTCACAGATTTCATTCACGTAATATATTTTTATTTTAATTGTTTCTATATAGTTGATCCCAATTGGTTGATTTCCATTGACTCCAAAAATGTAAAATGTTCATGTTAATGTCATACACTTGCAAATGTTTTACAAATTTATTATGTTATCACGTATAAACACATACGCAAACAAGTAAAATTTAATTAAAATAATTACATTTCATAAATTGGATGATGATAATAATATTTATGATGTAAAAAACAACAAGGACTGGTTTGACATGTTTGTTTCAGATATTTAACGGAGTAAGAATAATCATCACCTACAACCTTTTGAATTCGATAAGCGATTTCTTGTTATACAGTCTAATTATGATCTCAAATTTAATCATGATAAATTTAAGGCCAACATATGATTTTGTTATTCCTAATCCTAATATAAAAATTGAAAATTAAAACAATTGATCTGCCTTCTATAATTATAAGAATATTGCCATTACAGATTCGAAAACATGAACTTCCTGAACAACTGTAACTATCTCCACCACGTTCCAAGCTATGAATTTTTGGAGAAAAATCGAAGTTTTGCGAGAAACCACTGCAGAGTAAAACGGTTTGTATATTAATTTGACTCATACGTTGTCCCATGTATTTAAACGTCTCCCTGAGAAGACCATAGGAAAATGTATCTTTGTGTGAGTCACACCGCTTGAAATTTCAAATAGGCTAAAACGAAAAAGTGACGTTTGGTTGAGCAGTATGGTTAGCTTGCGGAGAAAATACTAAGGGACAACGAATGAGTTGATGAGGGTTCGATATTGAGAATTCAGTTGTACGAAATTAGTTGTAAGTCGCTAAGTAAATGTCATACAAATTAATAAAACTAATTCCTTCTAATTTGTTTCGTTAAATATTTACTCATAATTAAAATTCGGTCAGTTTTAAACTTGTGTTCATTACATATTGTTTTTTTTTTTTGTTTTTTTTTTTTTATAAAAATTTATTTATTCATATCTGGTGGCTCAGGAGTGAGTGTAAAATGTTGCCTGAAAAGCTGACTTTGACTTGTTTTGTTCGATGTCGAACAGTATTCTCATAGTGAAAACGACAATTTTCAAAGAGTAATACAATGCAAATCTTCATAATAAGGTACGTTGCTCACATCCAGAGTACATATGGCCGATACATTTTTCTTGATTTTTTTTGCTCTTTCTTGTTTATGTATGCCTCTTGTTATAGGGTAAGTTAAATAAATAAGTTAATTTTTTTATTTTACTGTAGTCAACCGTGAAAAATTTATGTTGAAATCTACGTTAACGTGGATGAACATTTAGCTCCATTTCATATCAACATCCTTAATTTCCTTCATTTCTAAGAACTCCTGTTATTATCGGTTGGATTAAAACATTAAACAATAAAACTCGTATTCTTTTAAACACAACTTAAATCCTTAATCTATTTCTGCAGGTATGGCAATTTGCACTCAGGAAAAATTATGGGTAATAACCTGTGAAATTACATTCATATAAAATATATATCCTTCAGTTGTTATAATTATCTTTAAATTCTATAAAATTAATTAAAAAAATTACTTCAAGATTCGTCCGATATTGTGAAATAATGATTTTAATCCATATGATTTTCAATATATCTATTCTTTTCAACATGTGTCAGACTTTAATTAATCAGTGTGAATGTTTCAGTTTTGATGCGTATGTATTGTTAATTCAAAAAATCAACTTTATCTCCATCATCTTTTCCCTTATTAAAACTTATGAAAGTGGTTTATTTGTTTAAATTTTGATATCAAATGTTTATTTATATATTTTGATTATAGTTATAGTAACTTATTTTTTAAACTACATTCAAATTTACGCAAAAATTATTTAGTATTATTGATGAAAATTAACGCGCCTATTTATTTATATATTATTTCAATATACAATATTTCATTCAATACATTACTAACTGTAAGTGTAATCTATTAGAATTACAAAAAAACGCAAATTGTATAATGGTAATTGTTTAATGATTACTTATTTTGAAATCATTTTCAGATTTTTCGCCTTTTAATGTCACATTTAACTTTTACTAAAACTATTGCTAATATGAATCCAGAAAAAGACGTCTTTAAAGCAGACAATTTAGGAACTTAAAACTTTATTACAAAGTAATAAAGAATAAATAAAGTAATAAAGAAGTAATTAAGAATGAATAAATTATAATGAATAATACGATTTCGATAATCACTTCACCATAAATGGGTAAGTGACCTTACTTACCATTTAACTAAGTTATACAAATTCATCGTGAAACTGCGTGCCTCCTATAAATTTCTATTTTTTTAATTGCCCGTCAAAAATTCAACAAATAATTAACTGTAACGACCCGTTAACGATTTTAATTTGTAAATTCAATTTTCATAATGTCTGTTTTTTCAATTATAAAGAGGCTTTCAGAATTTTGGCAAAAAAGTCAACAGGTTATAGAAAAACTAATTTTTGATCAGACACAAATAATTTTTTTGAAAAATTCAGTGTTAAAAACGGTAAAAAAATTCTTACAGAAAAATTCTTTTCAGAAATATATCAATAGGAAATTTCTTATCTGTGATGAAAAGAAACTTATGAATACGTTGTAAAAAAAGTTTTGACTTGTAAAGATAATGGCATAATCGATTAATTTGTAAACTCTCCCCAGAAAAAGCACGGGTTCAGTACTATTCACTGATTAAAACATTACTTGTATCATAATAAAGTTTATTAGAAAAGACTTGTTAAAGACTTTGCAAAGGCACTTGTTTATGTAGGACTTGTTCTAAATCAATTTTTTTTTTTTATAATTCCTTATAATTCAAATTAGGAATTTTTGGGCATTTTTGGGCAAACATCGCTAGATAGTACGAGTAATAATATTTTTATAATATTTAAAAATAATATACGTATATCTCTTACCATATTTGTCAATCAACACTCCATTGCATAATCTGAAACATTCACGCATAAGAGATGATAACAAAATCAACCCTCTAGTGACCATATGGTTTTAACAAACCCAGAATGTTTTTTCAATTAGATTTTTTTCAAAATCTATTGATGTTATTTTTGTTTCATATAATTGTGGTTACTTTTTAGTGAAAACATTGATTATCTTGATAATTAACGTATCCTACAGGTTACAAACTTTCAATACCGCTATTTATAATTTATTTTGCAAGTTATACATGGTCGTTCTAGAAGGTTGAAAAAACTTTCTGGATCTGTCAGACTCATATGGTCACTTGTGTTATAATTTGTTAATCGGACATTTGAGAATTATTCGTCATACTTACACTCTAAGAAGCAATATTAAAACAAACAAATATACACTCCATTCACGCATGTTATAACTTTTATTTAATAAATCAACCACTTTCAATTATATTCAATATTGGAACATTCTAAATAGGAATCACTAAATAGGAACTCACTCGTATCACTGTTAAGCAAAGTTTATCCCTACACGTACTGCAATTTGAAAATTTAATTGTACATTAAAAGAATAAGTAATTAAGGTATGTTTGCATAACAAGTATCAAATGTGAATAAGATATGCATGTCCTAGTTTGGATAAGTATGATAGTATTAGTAATATTTATGATGTACAAAACAATAAGTACTATTTTGAAATTTGTATTCCAAATGTTTAACAGAGTAAGAATAATCATTAAATTGTTCGATGAAAATTTCAGTCGGTTTGATATTGGTTTTTATTTCATATTTGCTTTTGCTTGTTTTTTTCATATTTACTAACCACTAGGACGTGAGTGTGAAATTTTGTTCGAATAGCGGACTCAAACTTGTGCCACATAGTAAAAATTTCATTTTCACTATGAGAATTATAATACAAACCTTCATAAAAAGGGAAGACTCTCTACAAGGTAAGTTGGAATAATTTGTATAATAGAAATATTAATATATTCATTATTTTATTATACAATTTTAATTTTATTATAAAAATATTGTGTATATATATTCTATTATAAAATTCAACTTGGAAATTTACGTTAGAACAATGTGTCGTTCATTATAGCAGATATGTCATTATGCGGATCTTATAATAAACAAAATTTCTTTTTTTATAAAATGCCTAATCAATAAAAATTATGATCATTTATAATTGACGATTAAAATTATTCTTCAGGATTTTTTTTTATACTCTCAAACATCTTCAACAAACTGTCATGAGACAATTTTTTCAAACCCAATAATGAAACAAAATTTAGTCGTGTTGTGTGTGGATGAAAAACGTGTGTTAGAAGATGGTGAGTAAATCAGATGATAAAAATAAGTTTTAAGGTAAGTTAATTATCACGTTACTTATAAAATCATGATATGATTAAGTATACAATTTTGGAAATAGATCATTTCATTTGTGATAGTTTTTGATTGTATTGATTTTTCAGACTTTTCGGAACTGTAAGTTACAAAATCTGCTGTCTTCATTTCCGGTATAGCACAAGATGGACCAGGCGAATAGCTCCATCACCAGTAGTAAGGTGATGTATATATATAATATACATAATATAATATATCGTCGATTATAAATCAAAAGTATATATAAAACAACTAGAATCTGATTTAATTTAAATTAAATAATCTTTTATTGATGAACATCTTTTAATGATGATTATATATTTACAAAATTAAATTAATATTTACAAACAATATAATTTTATCTTATAACATGAATAATTGCCAGTACAATTTTGCAATTCTTTGCAAAAAAAAAAAACTCTTCATGTTTTTAACAACTACAATTTTTTTCAAATATATCTTTGTTATCAACAATTTGAACTCTTCTACGTCTTGAACTTAACAATATACGTGTTGTTTAGTGAAGCAATCTCCGAGTTTGAGTAGATGATCGTTTCGTGTATGACACTCTCATATTGTAGAGACTTAACCACCAGCATTCTTTTATAACTTTCATTTTTCTTATTTTTACCTTTGAAATGCCACACGTTCGTACGGTCTTCTTTTATTTCTGATGAAACCAAACGTTCATTCATCTTAGACCCATAGATTGGAATATGATCTTCACAATCCACTTCGACGAGAGCTATAAATATATATTATTTGTTAATCCCTTTCGAATTCTGTAGAATGCTGTCTATGTTTCTATCACTGCTGTTAGTGTGCGATGCGTATACTCACAGTCATTTTGGACGAGAAAATATTGAGCGGTAATGAAAGAGTGTATTACTTGTTGAGTGGAGATGACTTCCTCATTTTCAATTCCGTCCAAACACTCTTCCAAATCTTTTTTTATATCAAAACAACTATTTTCAATATCATTCACTTGGCTTAAATATGGTGGGAACGTAGACTTGCTGTGTCTGAGTATCCTTTTCCAATAATTAATGTCATTAGACAGAACACTACTAGCATTTATTAAAAAGCCAGTACTGAAATTTGTCATATCTTTTGTCGAAACTGACATACGCCTCATAAGCATTAACTCTCTAACGTACTCCTCCAAAGCTGCGTAAATCTTGTCCTTAAAATAACCAAAGCCTACAGAGACATCCTCTATTCTTATTGACAAATCTTCCAAGAATTTGTTTGCTTTGCTGACCAAATAGTTTCTGGCCATTGTTTTTATATCTTTTGCAAAGTAAGCATAATTAGATTTAACTATGTTATAATCTTCATCTTGTTTTATGGTCTTGATGCAATTTAGTTTTGACATCTCCGCCCAATCTTGCAATTCTTTGTAGCACGTCGTCGTAACGATATTCTTCACCATTTGTATCATCTTCTTCTCTTTCGACATGCAAATTTCATATTCTTGGGCAAGATCTGTGTTAATGTAATCATAGATGCGTTTCATTTGATTGGGAACACCTTCAGCTTTATTATAAAGCTCCATAACTTGAGATAATAATTCAGAGATTTGTTTTGCCAAGTCATCACATATTTCGTACAATTTTAGCAAAAACGGATGAAATTCTTCCAGCCGGTGTTTTTTAAATCTTTGGGCGTCATCTTTGGAGTAGACGTAAACATCTATTTCTGCAATTCAATCACATCAAAATTAAATATACATTTAACTTCTAATCACTAACATTGATCAAAATATACTGTAGAACAAAATTTTGCACTATGAAAATAATCGCAAAGTCGATCAAGTTGTTAACTCTGCCTCAGCCCAGTGATTAAAACTTTACTTTTATCATAATAAAATTTATTAGAAAAGACTTGTTAAAAACTTTGCAAAGGCACTTGTTTATGTAAGACTTGTTCTAAATCAATTTCTTTGTCATAATGTTTAATAATTGCTAGATAGCACAAGAGTAATAATATTTCTATAATATCTAAAAATAATATACGCATATCTCTTACTGTATTTTTCATTCAAATTTCCATTGCATAATCTGAAACATTTATGCATAAGAGATGATAACAAAATCAACCCTCTAGTGACCATATGGTTTTAACAGACCCAGACTGCTTTCAACGAAAACATTGATTATATTGATGATTATCGTATTCTAAAGGTTTCAAACTTTCAATACTGCTATTTATAATTTATTTTGCAAGTTATACTATTGTTTTTAGAAGGTTGAAAAAACTTTCTGGGTCTGTCAGACCCATATGGTCACTCATGTTATAATTTGTTGATTGGTAATTTGAGAATTATTCGTCGTACTTACACTCTAAGATGCAATATTGAAACCAACAAATACACACTCCAGTCACGCATGTTTTTATAACTTTAAATAAACCACATTTAATCATACTATTATGAGTATGGATATACTCACGCGCGTCACTATTAAGTAACGTTTATCTCTAGATGTATTACAATGGTTTGTAACTTTAATTGCACATCAAAAGAACAAGTTATTACGGAAAGATTGCATAACAAGTATCAAATATTTAACGTCTTCTTAAAATGTTAGAATAAAAGTGATTTGTAAATAAACGTTTGATTTAAGTGAATTAAGTGAAATAATTTTAAATATAAAAAATATAGTTGGCCTAATAACTGCAAGATCAATGATCTGGATTGACGAGTATAACCAGCTTCTGCATTGAGTTTTATTATTTTTTAATTTCATTTTTTCTCTCGCTAATAACAACTATATTATTACACAATGAAGACAGCTTTGTCACTTTCGCATTGTGACAGTTACAGCTGTCACAATCTTTATTTCTTCAAAATGAACCAGCCTTTAATTACAATGAAATGTACTTAATAACAATTAAATACGAAATTGAAAATTTCATGAATGTACAAATTAACTGACGAATAATTGACGAATTAATAAAAAAATTCAAAAAAGAAATCACATTCATTTACCGTTAATCAAACTCATTTACATTTGTTCGCGTAAATTCCATTCATACAAACTATAAGTCAAACCCTCCTTATTCTTGTGATGTGACTGCGAACCTAATTACAATAAAATTTACTTAACAATAGAATCAAATATAAAATGAAAAATACATTAAATATAATTATTCTGCTTTAAAAATCATCATGATGCGCGCAAGTCATATATTGAAATATATTATAATTAACAAAGTTTAACACGATAAAATGTAGTTAAAAGAAACGTACAATAACAAAATTACATTCACACCAACCTTAATTATGTTGGCACTCTACTATGACTGCATCGTGACTTTGCAATTCATTTTGTACAAACGTTTTTATATTTTCAAAAAAAGTAGTTTCATTGTAGAATGAAATCCCAAGGTTCAATGTTTGAATGTCCATATCAGAAGGTCCAGCGTTTTTTCTTGAAATTTTCAATTCATTCACATGTTTATTGTAATAACTTTTTCTCACAACAATTTCTTTTTCCTGAGACACAACCGCGGTTGCTAAATCACAAACAAGCTTTACCATTTGACGTTCAACTAAATCTTCCAAGTCATTTTTACCGGAACTTTTTAACGAAGAATCTAGATCCTTGTCGTTCAATTCAAGAATCTTCAATTTCGGCATATTCTTGAGAACTTTGACAAAATTTGTAACATTTGAATTTGTATAATCAGAATCGATTCGCAATTGAGATACATTTATCACCTTTGGCAGTTTTATTAAATCAAAATCTAACACTCGACCTACATCCAAATTTTTCAACTGAGGCAGAGTTAGCAACGAGTGAAGGTCTTTTTCCGAGATCATCATTCCAACTGAAAAAAAAACATTCAATTAATTCTGCCACCATTTTATTTTAACTAATCATTAAATTACTTATGAATGTAAAATATATACGAAAATTGACTGTATGTAGTTTCGGACAGCCTGTTGTCAATTTGTTGACAAAAAAATCTACATCAGTTGTGTGATTGGTTTGATCAAACTCAAGGGACAATTCTTCAAGCTTCGACAACTCGGCGATGTCCAAGAAATCTTTGCACGATATCGAACGACGTACAAACATGATGTGCAGATGAAATGATGTTACTCCAAGAACGTATGGCAGAATTGGCGACAACGTTTGTCGTAGATCAGGTGAAAACCTGCAGTCTAAACTGAGGTCGATTTTTTTCAACTTTGGAAAGTGCTATAAATATTTAAAACCATTTAAAACCAATTGTATATATGAACTGTGTAAGAAAAAAAATAAAAATAACTGAACGTTTTTTATATTACACCAACCCCTTGAAAAGACTTGATGTCATCAGAATCGTAAAAACTTGCGTTCAGTTCTTCAATTTTGTCGGTCGGGACGTTTTCATAAAAGGCACCGCATACTCTAAATGCGACTTTTTTTATATTGTTTGTGTTGATGAGAAGTTGCAATAATTCTGCTTTCGGGGGGACGTCAAAACGAACCTCCGTGATGTTGGTTGCATTCTGAGCCAACAGCTTCAATATTGAGTCGGGATCAAAACCCCTGACCATGTACGAAAATGGTCCTAACTTGATCAAGGTCTCCTTTCTAAAGACACCAGCGGACGCACTCAGGACCTCGACGAATGGAGCAGCACAGATTATTATCTTTTCAGAATCAGTAGCTGATATGAACGGTGCTTTTTTAAGATGGAATTTCATTTCTATCTCTCTCTCTAAATAAGTAATTTCAGTGATTTTTCTCCATTGTTTCGAAACTACTTCCTTCCATAGTTGACTCACTGAAACGCAAATATAAACATTCAACTTTTGATGAACAAATAATTTGCAAAAAAAAAAACAGAAAGATTTTAGATCCCTGAACTCAAATTTGTAAAGTAGTTTTCGTTCAACGACAACAGTTTTGATTGTTCAAAAATGAATTTTACCTTGAGATACATTGATCCATTCAAGCGGTGCGAGATAATCGAAAATGTTTCGCAAAACATCTTCAACAAGATTCGCCATTTTTAATTAATATTGTACAAACGTGACAAGTAGCGAGTTTATTTTGAAAAAAAAAAAACTCGAGTTTTGAGTAACCGTTTCGACAATGAACGACATCAACAATGAAACTGACAGTGGAACTGAATCACTGTTGCCAACTTGGAACATTAAAAAATTCCGACGACAGAGGTTTTTAAATATTTGCAGATCAATTGGTGTATTTTTTATCAAATTTTTTTCTTCAATTTGAAATGACACTGTGGTTTTTTGGTTCATAACCAAGGATTATGGTTTAAGAAGAAGTAAAAAAATATTCATTCTCTCGAAGACATTTTTCTTACATTTAACAAAATAACTAGAAGTAGATCACAATATCATATACTTAATAATAATTAAATACAAAAGTAAATCACTACGCTGAGGATCGCGGCAATGCAAGTCACATTTTGAGACGTACTAGTTATTAAAATACAACAAAGCAAATAATTAAATGAAAGTCAGTAAATGTATAGCTCAAAACATCAGCTTTTGTTCGTGTTAAACAAAGTCTAGTTTAGTCTTATAATTGTAGTCTAAAAATTAAGAAAACATTGCGTGCCTTCATCTAATCTGACTTTTAAATTGTTTTGCAAAAACTCTTTCATTTTTTGTAAAAAAGCTGTTTCATCTCGCAACCGAACCGTGAGGTTCAATGGTGATGAGACAACCGAAGATTGTGCATTATTTTTCCCAATTCTCAGTTCCTTAAAGTATGCCATAATATAAGTAGGTTTCACAACAAGGTTTTTCTTCTGTGATTTAGCTACAATGTTTACTTCACGAACAAGCTGTACAATTTTATCGGTATCAGGATTTTTCAAGTTATCGGAATAAGCTACGAGATCCGTTAATTTCTGCATCTTTTTGAGAACACCGCCAAAACTTTTAATATGTAAATAATCGGTATTGTAAACTATGTGCAATCGAGACAAATTTATCATCTCTGGCAGATTTATTAATGAATAAAAACTTGATTTTGTATTTACATCCAGGCTTTCCAAATGAGGCAAAGCTAGCAAAGTGAAAAGTTCTTTATCATTGAGGCATTTTCCAACTGAAAAAATAAATAAACGAGTAATTTCAACAACATTTTATTTTCAACTGTTTTGTATTGAATAACATGTATATATATGAGGATAAAATGTTTACCAATTTTGACTTTTCTCAGTTTCGGACAGCGTGTCGCCAGTTTGTTGAGAAAACGATCTAAAAATATGACGTCGGTTTCATAAAACCGAAGGGATAATTCTTCAAGCTGAGACAATTTGGTGATGTCCAAGAAATCTGTGTACGACACTCGAATATGTTCTATTAGATAAGCACATCGCACTCGCACAATTGACAATTTCAAAGACGTCAATCCGGAAACGTATGGCAAAATTTGCGATGACATCTGTGTTAATAACTCGCAATCCATTCGGAGACTCAATTTTTTTAAATTTGGAAATGGCTGTGAATGATTCAATTAAATTATTCAAATAATAATTATATGGACAAAAATAATATCAAACTGATTGAAAATTTACAAGTGTTAATATTATACTAACCCTCTGAAAAAATTTGATGGCCTCAGGATATGTAAAAAACACTTTGGTTGGTTTCGATTCAAAGTTATTTTTAATCAAGGTGCTAAAATTTGCAAGTTTGATTTTTCCATTATTTTTAGTGCCAATAAGTTTCCATTCTATTTTTTGTGGTGGGAAATCGAAACGGATCTCTGTTATGTTGGTTGCTTTTTGAGCCAACACCTTCATTATTGAATCTGGTTCGAAATTTCTGATTTTGTACAAAAACGGCCCAAACAAAATCAATTTTTCCTTTTCATAAAATTTTGTTGACGCTTTTAAGACTTTAACAAATGGAGCAGCACGATATGCAATCTTCACCGCATCCTTTGTCGAAATAACTTGTGCCTTGTTATTACGAATTACTATACATTTTGCTTCTAAATCGTTATACTCGTGAGAGATTTCAGAAATTGTCTTCCACTGTTTAGATACTGTTGTATTCCACAACTTACACACTAAAACATAAATAAAAACTCAATTTTCAATTTTTCAACAATTTTCTAACCTCAAATGTCGGTATTGTACCATAGTTTGTACTACTGTACAAACTGTACAAACTTGTTTAACCGATTGTCATTGAAACGACAACAATTGGAGTTAAGTAGCTATAATACACTTTTTCAAATTTAGAGGTTATGTAAGGGACGCTTGTGGCATCAATGACAATGAGTGAAACAAGTAAAAAATCTACAGCTTATGATAATAACAATTGAAATTGTTCGAGAATGAATTTTACCTTGGGATACCTGGATCCATTCAAGCGGTGCGAGATAGTCAAAAATGTGATGCAAAACATCTTCGATAAGATTCGCCATCTTGGATTATTGGAGCCGCATACATTGGCAGCTGGAAACACAAGCAAACACTGAGTGTGTGACTCCAACTTGTTTTTCTGCTCTTTGTGGTTATGGTTATGGGAAGACTAATAACCTTTCTTTCCTTATATATTAATTACTCGTTTTAATAACATTTTATAAGGCTAGATTTTATGAACAAAAGTTGATTGAACAATCTCAAAATTAACAATTATATTTCCTTGAAAAAAATCCACGAATTCAACTGTTATAATTATTGTAAACCAATATTAAATTGATAAAAAATGTTATGTATATTTAAGAAATGTGTGATGCAAAAATGTCAACGGTTTTGAAAGTTTAAAAAAGTACGAGTCCCAATTTTGATAGAAACAATAACAAAGGAACTTTGATCCAATTCTGACGCTTCATTTTATAGTTAAATCGTTTTTCATCAGTCAGTAGTTAAAAATCAGATTAATGTCTTTTTTAAAATATTATTATTATCAAATCGTCCCGGAACTTTTTGGACACCCTGTATATTACCTAACGTTGGTATTTCTGATCATAACATCGAAACGAAACGAAGAACTAGGGATTTTATGTTTACACGCAATCCTGAACCATTGTTTTTGTTGTTAGCAAAAACTGAAGTCTGATCTTGTTTAATTCGTTAAACAAATTTCTAATCAAGAAGAAGTACGTTTACAATCAAAACATATTATATTTTCAAAAAAGTCATACAATAAAAACAAAAGTATCAAGATTCAAAAAAGTCGCTCAAGGACGGTATTGTTTATTTATTTCTTCGTCCATAAATAATCTCATTTCTATTGAACTACACTGAACAACTGGAAACAAATGACTAACAATTTTTGATTTATTAAACAAAATAATAATTTTTATAAGTGTTCAAAATTAACCTAAAAATGGCATTTTTGGTCATTGTTTATTTTTTTTTTCAGTTTTCTCTCACCTACGTAATGGAAAAAGAAATTAAATCTTGGCTACAAGATTCGAACAACCAATTAGCAGCCATGGAGATCTACAACATCTTGCCAAGCAAACTTGAGCGGACAAAATCCTTGAAGCGAACAGAATCTTTGCGCCGGGCAGGCAACCAAATTTTCACCTCTTGTACTTCTGTACAAGACTTCCAAAACCTCTACCCGTACTATTCAAAGAGCATTGCATACGCCCCTGCAAAATCGACAGAATTGGCCCTCGCCTACTCGAATCTTTCAGCGGTGCTGATAAGATTGGAAAAGCATGAAGAATGTTTGCAAGCCATCGACTGTTGTTTCAACTCGGAATATCCCGAGGAATCTAAATTCAAGATTTACCTGCGCAAGATTGAGTGTCTGAAGGTTGTCGACGAGCCACTGAAGGCAAAAGAAGCCTACAAAGAAACCCTCGCTTGGGTGAAAAAAAATCAGACTTACGAAGGACAGAAATACGACATGAAAACAAGACTGGATGATTGTTACAAAAAACAGGTCGAGGTTAAAAAGTCCTTCACCAACGAGGAGGTCGATCAAATTTGGAACAAATTTTCCATCAAGAGTTTCAGGTGAACAATTGTAAAAAAATTATTCACAAAAATGAATCAATAATTGCCAATTTTTCCGTATTTGTTTTTTTTTTGTAATTTTTTGTTTCATTTTGATTTTAGTAAAGAGATAGATGGAGTTTCGAGTGCTGTTGGGTTAAAACACAGTGAGACTTATGGGAGACACCTGGTTGCCGAACGTGACATCAGACCAGGCGAGATACTGATAAAGGACCGCCCATACTCGCTTGTTTGTTCGGAAACTAGTCGTTACCAATGCTGTTGGGAGTGTCTCAAAACTTTGACGAACTGTGTTCCTTGCGACTGTTGCGAGAACGTCATCTTCTGTTCTGTTAAGTGCAAGAAAGAGGCTTGGAAAGCGTACCATTACATTGAATGTGAACTGTTGCCTTTGTTTTTGAATTCAAGCACAGGTACCGCGTTTATCAACCATCTGGTAGCTGCGCTTCGGGTTCTGTTGCTTGCAATCAGAGAGTACGGATCGATTCAAAAACTCAGAAAGGCTGTTAAAAAGATGGAACAGTCATCAAACGGTAGAAAAACTTGTTTGAATTTTTGTTATTGCCTCGTTTACAAAATCATAAAAAGATTTAATTTCTAACAGATCCTCGAACTAAGGGATTCATCAATGGACAGCTTCTCGGTGACAAATACATGGCGTTCATGAGTCTGAGATCAAGTTGTAATTTCGGATCAGAGTCTGAAAGTAACACTGAGGTAGCCTCTGAGGTTGCAACTGCCATCGTTTTCCACATCGCAACAACCACAACATTGTTAGGGGAAAAGATCAAGCCGGACTGGGCAGAGTTGTACAAAGACAAGGATTTCGTTTTTGCAACTTGTTCTGTTGTCAGACACTTGTACATCTTGAAGTCTAATCAGTTCAATGTAATGATAGCCTTGGTATAAAAATACCTAGGTTTTGAAACACGCAAAACATTTTTATGTGCAATGTAAAATTTACAGGTTGTGAAAAATTTCCCATGGACTGGGAACACCGCAATGTCGAGCTTATCAATCCCAGTCAGCTTGATCAATCACAGTTGCGTCCCAAATGCGCTCGTCGTTCCGACCAAGTCCTGCGCCAAAGCTGTGGCTCTGCTGCCCATCAAAAAAGGAGAACAAGTAATGACCACTCGTCTCTCAATTATTATTTCAGTTCGACTTTAGTAAAATGTATCATTTGTAATTAAAATTGTAATTCGTAGGTTTTTGTGAATTATCTGGGAGATGGCGATTACGATAAAGAAAAACGGCAAACATATCTCGAAACCACTTACAACTTCACTTGCACTTGCGTTGCTTGCACCAATGACTGGCCAGGCTCGAAAAAATATCCCAACGTAGAAGTAATTGTTGAAGACAATTGTATCAAGCCAATTAAAATCAGTTGTTAATCAAAAACTTTTTTTACAGGAACTGCCTGAAAAGTACGTACCAATTTTGTCATCAATATATCTGGCGACTGCACCGTACATTGCAGCTGTGAAAACCCTGGAAATGAAACACGGTCACAACATACGCAAGAATCAAAAATTTTTGATAGCCATGTTGAAACAGTTGAGCGAATCGATAGAGAAATTGTACGCTAACGTTCCGCAGCCTTGTGCCGATATCAAAATGTTACAGGACATGATGGTTCAGTTTTTCATGAAATTGCATAGCAATTTCATGTAGACGATGATCGCTGGCAGACTTCAAAGATTTTAGTTCTACGAAAACAATACTTGCGATTACGCGCTAGTTACAGTTCAAAAAATGTCTATGATTTTATATTTATCAGACGTTTCTAAAACGTTATTGTTTCTTTATAATTTTCATATTATCTTTGTATTATTTTAAAAGCTGTGTTCAGTTTCCAAATAAGTGTTCCATTGTTTTTATCTAATCAGATTAAGCTAAACAATAAGAGTGAGATTTTTATCATTAATTTATTAATAGCAAGATTTGTGTCTATTTATAATTATGATGAGTAAAATACGTAGAGTACTGTTTGTAAAGGTATGTGTTCGAAATATTTCATGTTACGCAACTGGTTAAAAAACAAGTAAATCCTTGATTTGACAACATTGTAATTCCTTTTGTTCGACACATGTTTCTTTTATTCAGTTCATTACTTACCTTTTCATTCATTCTCATCATCTTTGTAAAAGTTTTCCAAACATAATGCAGGTATTATCATTTTATAAGATATTACTGTGAAAAATTGACTTACTAAGAAGAAAAGCTTTTTCTTGAAACTATCAAAATGCTTAATTGACTTTCAAAGAAGGTCGCTCATTAATTGTTCCAAAAATTCGAAGGAACAATAAAGCAATTAACCTTTATCATTTTCAAATCAAAAACAATGGTTCTTTTTATAGATAATCCTTTTATTTGCTTTTATTCCTTGATTAGTTTTGAGGATTATTCTTATCTTTCTTGCCCCTCTAAAACTCGGTTGAAAAGAAAAACAAAAATGGTGGGAGGTTTTGGCCCATCCATCTTGAATCTTCGAAACTTGCAGTCAGTGTTTCAAAGTCGTTCTTGAAGTGCAACCAAATACATCTCTTCCAAGGCCAAATCAAAGATGTCTCCGTGCCGTTGGTACTTTTCCCAAGAGGAGCTCCACAACCGCACACCAAGTCGACGGTCACAAATGAGTTACCAGAAGGAACAATATCGCCGACAAGAATCCGTCGAGCTGATCAACCAAACGGCCAAACGACTGCAGCTGTCCCAATCCTGTGTGATGACCGCGGTCGTTTACATGCACAGGTTCTACATGCGCCACTCGATCTCAAAGTACCCCGTCTTTTTGATCTCCTTGGTGACGCTCTGGCTCGCTTCCAAAATCGAGAAGATACCGCGCAAACTAGTCGACATTGTGATACACGGCTACTGGAGTGCGTTCAAGGTTAACCTCAACCCGAAATCGCAAAAGTTTTTGGACCTCATGAACAATCTTCCGGCTTATGAGAAAGTCCTTCTGAAGACGCTTGGGTCGGAGTTGAAGCTGGAGCACCCCCACGTGTACATCAGCCAGTTCTGCAAGTTCGTCGGCGACGAGGCGGAAGTGGCCAGGCTGGCCAGCAACCTGGCGAAAAGTAGCATGAACGCCACCACGATGTGTCTAAGGTACAAACCGAGTGTCCTGGCGTGTCTGTTTGTTTACATCACGGCGAAATCCAGAGGCTACTGGCACATCCTCTTCAACAAGCTGCCAGATGGCAAACCTTGGTACACGTTTTTTGAGGGTGTCACCGAAGACATGCTCGATGCCATGACGAAGGATTTGGAGAATAGTCTCTATGCCAGCGACGAGGGGGTCAGTACGGAGGACAAGGCTACTGAGTCGTTGTGCATGCCCCAGGTTGAACCGAACCGGGTGAAACATCAGGAGCAAGTCAGTCCGGAATTTATCAACGACCCGAAGACACCGGAAGTGGACAATGAAGCACACAGCTGGTCACCAACGAGTTCCGGGGACTCGGATCGAGGGAACCAGGGAGGTGCGCGGGATTATGCTGATGATTCAACAGTGGAAAAAATTTGTGACAAAAATAATCGGCTGTCCGTGTTAGTTTAGGTGTTTGAGTTTTTTGAAATTGTATATAGAATGTAAGAGAGGAAGATTGTAAGGTCTTGTTTTTTTTATTTTTTATATTCTGATTTCTTCATTATGTGTTTTTAATCGGCTGAATGATGCGTGAACCGACGAAACAGACGAAGAACAAAATGTAATTGGCAATCATTTTTCAACCTCGTTTTATTTGTTAATATTTTCTTTGGAGATCTTTTATCTTACCGGAGATCTTTTATCTGATTCAATTGATGATGAACGTTTTTAAATGTTAGTGCACGATTCTTAAGCTCGGGACTTTTTACATGAGTCAGGGTGGCCAATCTGTAGAAAATAATCACAAGTTTTATAATATTTTATACAATTACAATCATAATAAAATGTTACAAAAATAAACGTAAGGATTATGATGATTTTTAAACACCATTTGATTTTCTGATTGATATTAATGAATACAAAACAAAAACAACAAAATGGTAACATTGTCGATAAGATAGGTCGCGCGACTACTTTGACATCAGTTTGGGAAAATAGAAGTTAATTAATTATATTAAAAATATCATACAATGAATCTGAATGTTATAATTATTTGCGTATATCATTCGATTTTCTCAGTTTTAGATTTTTTTTTAAATGAAGGGGTAACTTTGTCGGTAAAGTAGGAATTGCAGTAGCTTTGAGAAGCTTGTTAATGTAGATGGCGCAGTTAGTACAACCTTGCGATGGCGAATCTAAACCAGTCTATACCCCTCCGCCTCAGTACCCCCGCAAAATCGCTTGTAAATAATCAAGTTTCAGCCTTATTCTTTATCCAATCCTGCAAGCGTTAGTGAGAACTTGGATGTTTTTCTGTAGCCATTAAACAACAAAAATAATTAGCAGGAACTTAACCAAACAATCATTGTGGCGTAAAAAAACTAGTTTTTAAATTTGTTATTGTGCTGTCAAACAAGGTTGACTATCAGGCATAATCATGGCACACTGGTTCCATCGCAATTTGTTAAAAGCAACGACTAGTCACAAATTCGAGATCAAGGTTACAGATCCAACTGATTGTTCTAAAAAACTGTGCAAGTGAGTTTCGTGCCATTGATTTCTTATTAACAAACAATATCAAACGTCGAAACGTATTCATCAGATTTTGTAATTACTGTTTATTGTTTATTTTTATTTATGTTTATTGTTTTGTTTTGCAATTTGATCTCATCTGATTATTACCAAAAGTAGGTTAAGATATCAAACGAAAAGTCATTTATAATAATAATCATTATTATTTTGAAGGAACTAATTGAGTTTTGATTTTTTTTTAGCGACTTAAAACTTTCTCGGAGTCGGCTTTTGGATCTGGTGAAAAATGCTAATAATACGAGCGACACCATTGAGCCAGCTTTTACGTCCTATTTGTCGCTGCTTTATGGATTCCTATGGGAGATTGAGACCCCTGAAGAGAAATCGCAACACGTCGGACAGCCGAACGCGAGCAAATTGAGAAACGTGTTTGTTTACAAATGGACCCACACCCTTCTGGGATCGCAAACTTAGTAATTGTTCAAATCTTATTGCAATGTCACTCAGAAAGTTTGTAATTATAATTTTTTTTTTTGGTTCTACAATTTTTGTAATAACAAAATTTATATTTTTCTATTTACAGTTCCAGTGCAGATTCAATCTACGAAGCTGCAAATATGAGCATCAACGTTGGACTCTGGTTTATGAAGCATGCTGCTATGATTGCTGCTAAGGATGAGTATGTAGATAAAAATAATTTGTATCTTTAATTATCAGAAATGAAAGGATGAACTCTGACAAGATTGGTTTTGAATTCAGCATCTCAATGAACGAAGCCAAAGATGTCCATACGATGCTAAAACGTGCAGCAGGAATATTCACGTTTGTTCAAACAGAACTCTTGCCACAGCTGTCAAATCCACCGCCACTGGGAAGTGACTTGGATCCTCGTGTTATTAATGCGTACATAAATCAGTGCACTGCAGAAGCACAGGAAGGTTCGTACAATTTATTCTTGTTGGAGATTATTAAACCGAATATTTTACATTATTTTAATTGTTAGTTACGGTGGCAAGGGCTGTGGAATTAAAGCACAATCCAAGTTTGATATCAGCACTGGCCAACGAAACAAGCAAGCTTTTCTCAGACGCCGCAAACACTCTGCGACAATTCAAACCAGAGATTTCCGGCCAGTGGATCAACTATTTGGACTTGAAAGCGGCATTCTATCAATCATATGTGAGGGCGAAATTTTGTAAATTTTTTTTTTTTCAGTTTAAGAAAAACAAAGGCTTAATTAAAAAGTGTTTTTATCAATCATAGGCTTATAATTACTGTGGAGATAACCTCTTATCGATGGACAAGTGCGGAGAGGCGATAAAAGCTCTGCAAGAAAGCCAGTCTTATCTTGAGAAAGCCAAAGCTTTGTGCGAAGTTTATGGAAAAAGCAACGGGCCTGCTCCAAGAGTCAAACCGGATCAGCATGCAGTTTTTCGACGTCTCGCACCAATTGTCAAATTAACTCTTGACAAATGTAATCGGGAAAATGGTTTAATGTATGATGAAAAACATTTTTGTTATTTCTCAAAGGAACAAAATTTCTGATCAACATTTTTAATTAAAAAAGAATTTTTCATTTTGATTAGATACCATCAAAAAGTTCCAGAGGAAGTTCCAGTATTAGACACAAAAGCAACTTTCGGATTGGTGAGTCCGATCGACTTCCAAATGCCGGCGCCAAATTCGTTGTGGAATTTAGGCGCGTACCGAACGTTGGCAGGGGCGAAGCCAGCAAAAATGGACAGGGAACAGAATTTGTCGCCCGTCAAAGAAGATCCTGTACATCAAAGCAAAAAAGACCCGAAAAACGAAAGCGGCTGTTCGTTGCAATGAATCCAGTTTGCGAGTTTTTTGTTTGAGATTATTTGCTTTCTGGCGATTTTCTAGTCACTGAATTTCGATGATTTATTTGATAAATCTGTTAAATTGTATATAAAAATCACGATAATTTAAATTAATCGTTGACGGGGATACATTATAAAAAGTTAACATAAATTCTATTTATGTAAATGAAAAACTAAAACGAAGTTTCTGATGAAAATTTCAAATTATGATATTGATAACCGATGCTTCACCACGTGCAATATTATTTACATTAATTTAGTTTAGATTGTTTTTTTATTGATTCCTGCGACAATAAAATTAGATGAAAATTTTATTTGCATCTTGAATGTACGAATTTTTAGTTTCAGTACAAAACAATTCACTGCGCATTTATTTTATATTTATAGCTGTACACCAATCAAACACCTTTTCACGCGAAGAATGAAAAACATTTTATTTTGTATAACAATATTTTTACTCAATGTTCATGAACAGCAAAGTTAAAAATATATGCTTTTATACACCTAAGTAAAAGGTCTCTGTTATTTACAATAAAAGTACCATATCACATTTTTCGATTCTCTAAAAAGTTTTAAAAAATACCATTTGAATTATTGATATCAATCTTTTAAAATTTGAGCCTTTCAAAATTTAACAAACACAAAAAATCAGGACAACTCCTCTTTAAGTTTATGATATTTCGCAATCTCATCCATGCTGACCGAAGGTTTGAATTCACTCAAAGCATTTTTGAAATCATCCAAGGACACAACCACAGGATCCTTCTCGAATTCCCGGCTTTCCAATCCCTTCTCATTCGCCAAGACAAATCTTCTAACCGCGATCATCCAAGCATCGCTGCAAATCCCATACAAATCCGCTCCGGTAAGATTCGATGGTAAATATTCCACCAGCTCTTCTAATTCATCCCCATTTTTTTCTAAGTTGAATTTTCGACTCAGTGCCCGTAAGACACTAACTTGAGATTCTCTGTCAGTGTACATGCCGACATATAGCATCTTATCAAAACGTCCTGGACGGAGAAGTGCAGGATCAATAAGGTCGGGTCTGTTGGTCGCTCCGATCACAACCATGTGGCCGTTCGATTCAATCCCGTCGAGTTCTGTTAGCAACTGAGAAACAACTCGGTCCATGACACCGCCACTGTCACCGCTATGGCCCCTGTTTGGAGCCAGCGAGTCCAGCTCGTCAAAAAATATTATACAGGGAGCGGCTGCTCGAGCTTTTTCAAAAACTACAAACCACAAGATACACTATTAATTACAATCTCAAATTTGCTATTTCCTCCTTCGAACTTCTTACTTTGTCTAACATTTTCCTCGCTCTGTCCAACATACATATTGAGCAACTCAGGTCCTTTGACCGACAAAAAGTGAAATTGATATTCCGTGGCGACGGCCTTTGCCAGCAAAGTTTTTCCAGTTCCTGGAGGTCCGTACAACAGGAGGCCAGATTTTTCACCGTCGGAAGACATCAACATGGGCAACTCAATCCGTCTCATGATATCTCTTTTCAACTCAGCGAGACCCCCAATATCGTCCCAGTGAACTTTTGGTATCCTCGGCGCTCCCATCTCGTCAGAAAACATTCTCTGCATCCACTCTTGAGAAATAAAAACATTATTCAGAATATTGTTGAAATAAAATAAAATGAATTCAATAAAACTAATTAGAAAATACAAGTTAAATTGATTGAAAATATTAATTGTAAATGTCACCGTAGGCAGTGTTAAAATGGTCGAGATTCAATTCGAATGATTTCATCCTCTGTTTATTGTTATCGCTCAACGATTTGTAACAGTTTTTGATCGCATGATGAACGAGAGCTTCCAAATCAGCCAGATTAAAATCGGAACATTTTTCCACGACACTTTTCAAATCCACCGTGTGTTTAATATTTTTCGTCTCTAAAAGCCAGACAAGTGTCTCGTATTTTTCTTCTCTCGACATGTGTTTTATTGCTATCATTTCAATGAAATTCATCTCCAACTGAACGGAAAGATCTGCAGTTTCTGTGGTAGCTATCATGATCAGTGGGAACTTGAGTTCGCTCTCAAATGTGTTTGTTAGTTCTGCAGAAAATGTGGCAAGGGATCTGTCGTCTTTTTTACCCTCCATGTTTATTCCAACGATCTGAAAAAACAACAATACATTGATCGTAGGGAAACTATAAATTGTACGTTCTATTTCGTTATTTAATCTTGCCTCGATATTTTGTAATAACAAAATACATGGAGTACAGTCCAGGGCATTTTGCAAAGTCATTCTTAATCTAGCTTCTTTTTGAGCCGTAGCCAAAGTTCGGGTCTCTGACAAGCACACGCTAACGAGATGGATACCTTTTCTCTTCGCCAAAGTCTGAACGAGACGATACTTTCCACAACCTTGCGATCCACGAATTAAAAAAACCGGACGAATGTTCAATCTTAAATCTGAAATTTAACAAAATTCAATCCAGTTGACAAAAGAAAAAATTTAATTTTAATTAAAGAAAGAAACAATTTTTTGTTCACCTCGTTGCAAAAATGGAGCGACACATCTCTCCAATTCTAATAAGTGTTTTTCCAACCCCGGAGGACAATTGTTTTTCAGGCCAACAACATCATCGAACTTGAATTGTTCTTTCTTGACTCCATTAAACAATCGCCTAGGAACATAACTCCTGACATTATTTTCCTGGACTAGTTCCGTTTCACCTTTCAAGATATACTTTCCTGAACAAAATTCCCCATCAACTAGATTTACTTTGAAATACAACTGAATCAAATTCGGAAATTCATTAGCGTAGAAAAATTCTGCGGCAAATTCTTTGATTCCTGTACAAAAGATGTCGTTTGTTCTTAAGAAACGAGGTGTGGCAAAATAATTCTCTAACAATGACCTGATAAGATTGTCTGAATAGTTTTGGGTACTCGCAATCATAGAAACTGCTGCTTTTTTGGCACACTGAAACTCTCCTTTTTCTGGTACTGAAAGAAAACAAAAAATCATTATTCAATTCAAATCTCAAATAAAAATGAAAATAAAATAGAAAAAAAACGAACATTCTGATTAAAAAGTACTTACACAAAAAGTAAAAATGGTTCTTTTCATCAATACCTAAATGTTTGTTCATATTAAAAATCATTGTTTCAGATATACAAATAACGTCAGTTGTAATCTCATCCAAGGGAACAACATAAACTTTGTACATCCTCCGTGAGGCAAGGGAAAAAATGTAACACCAGCCAGGCGAACTGATTAAACATGAATTTGTTAAAACACAAGCACTGGAATCAACAAAACAATCCAGCTCATCGCACTTTTTTCGAGCACAGTTTTGGACAATCCTGTCAGGGAGTTTTTGGCATGTGAATCGCTTTTTTAAAATCTGCCTCAGTCTGGTATGCGCATAATTGATGGCGATCCATTTTCCAACAAAGTCAACATTTTTGTTTGCAATCTCCGTCCCAAATTTATGCAAACAAATCAAAATCTTTTGCAGAGTTTGAACCTTATCTTGAATTGACATCTTGGTTATCTGAAAGACAATTTATTTTAACATATCATTTTTATTTTTTTTTACTTTATGCAAACAACAGTTGTTCACTTTTTATTTCTAAAGAAAAAAAAATTAAATACTTAAAATAAATAAAATACTTAATGACATTTGAAAGGACTAAAATGACTCAGACTTGTCATGAGTTCTTTGATCTGACGGTGTTACAAATGATAATTGTTTTTTTTTTTTTTTAAATAAAACATTCATCAGCGAAGGTTTAAAGTTTAATTAAAACAAATTTACACTAACCTTGTTATCATTCTTCATTAGAGTTTAGAAATGCATTTTCTATCACTTTGTGTTTGTTCGTTTTTTAAAGCAGTAATACGAATTTCAAAAATTTTAACATTTATCAACAAAAAGTTGTATAATGTAAAACAATCACTTGTTTATTTTCAGTTTCACTGGAATTCAAAGTTATTCTTTGTCGTACATGGAAACAAACCTTAAAATGAAATGAGGTTAGTTTGATGTTGTGCGTTTGCGCGAGAAAAAATGAACACAGAGTACTTTGCAGTATTTTGTAGTCTGCCATTGACCAATGAACAAGAAAATCATAGAACAACATCCGCATGGAAAATACAAAACTAATCTTCACTTTGATCGAAAAGATTGCTCTTTTTTCTTAATATATACTTACTTAATATATATATATAATTATATATATATATATATAATATATCTTATATATACTTACTTAATATATATATATATATTTTCTTATACAAGACCTCGTTATCGCCAGTTGCACGGTGGTAAAAGTTAAGGCATTCATTGTTGAACAAGCCGATGTCATTGAGTGAAAGACGTACACTCAATCGACACAACATCTGTTTCAAGCAAATCATAAAAAATAAATTCAGTAAAAACAGTTT
>JAQQRF010000825.1:0-75021 GCA_030523145.1 Trissolcus brochymenae | reverse complement strand
ATTACTAACATCACTTCTATATTGCACTTTGTCGCATAATTCTGGAGGCACGTCGCCAATTTTCATTTTATAAATTAAAATCAAAACATTTCGCTTAATCCGCTCGTCAATAGTTAAAAAATTAAGTGCCTCTAACATATATTCCATATGCGGAGCGATCATGGTTTTGTATTAATTAATTAGGATATCTCTAGGAGAGATTATGTTATTACGTTTATTATTATAAACGATATATATAGATTGTTACATTTGCTCTCTCTTTATATATATATATATATATATATATATATATATATATAATAATATATATAATAATATATACTTATATATATATATTTATATATATTGTATAGATATATATATAAATATATATCTATATTATATATATATATATATATATATATATATATAGAGAGAGAGAGAGAGAGAGAGAGAGAGAGAGAGAGAGAAATGTTGAAACATTTGCTCTTATCACGAGATAAGTCTATCATCTTTGTATTACCGTTAGCATCTCGTCCGTGGTGTACATTTATCACTTATAAATCATTGAAAATGTTTATCTGATTCGATTGTTTATTGATGTTACACGTGAGTGTTATTATCATGCTCCAACGGTATATCATAAATTGTTATCAGAACTGCAGTTTCGAGTCGCTTTCTGGGTATCTAATTTTACGGAAGAAATAAATAATTCGAGACGAGTGTTATTTCGCATGTCAGTTTCGTTTAATGGTCTAAAAGCACAGTTTGTGGCGTTTCGGTTGAATGGAGGAAAGATGGTTATCTATTTAAATTTAGGTCAGAGCACTTTGAGTGTGAACACACTGGGTTCGCTGAGCAGAAGAAACACAGCATGAAATAACAAATATAAAAGAAAAGACATAAAGGCGAACTAAGTTTTGCGGCGTCTGAAAATCGTGGGTGAGAATGGGTTGCGTTTACAGAAGAAAAAAAAATGATACTTATATTATATGCCATGGCGGCGGAGCGTGATGACTGGCCGCTATTTCACCCGTGTAATTACGAGCGCAGTCTAGCGTCTCGTTTCAAGTAATTGGGAACGCCGCGAGAGGAGAAAGTGCTTCTTCGTGATATCCAAGCGAATATGATTCATTGTTCTATATCACCGCTTGCGTTCTAACCAAACGAATCAACTTTCGTGATTGAGTTGTGCCTTTTCCGCGACCCAACGCAAACATTGCTTTCGTGACAAGATTTCTGTTTGCCGCATTAGATGATTATGATTGTTCTCATAATTGCTGCTGCTCTCTTACTGAATCATGCCTATCAACTTTTACGACCTATTCAGTGAACCGACTTTTTATTAGATCAAATCAAAATATTGATCTTTCTATATCAACCGTATTCTTTTCCTTTTATTTATACAACAACATATAGACATATATAAAACCAACATTTTTAATCTATATTAACAGTTGAATTATCTTTTTCACAAATTTAGAACAATTAGATTCTTCGACTGAGTTGTATTCATTTCTATAACTTTTGTTTGTCTAAGTATTAATTTCAGTTAATCTCTTGTCACTTCTTTGAATTTGTGACGTAGTTAAAATTGTAAATGAATTTTTAACAAGTTGAGAAAAGTTTAATTATTGTAACATAAACAATGTTTCAGGTATTAAAGAATCTCTAATAGGATTAACTTTTATTTAAAATTTTCTCATAATATAAATTTGACAAGGTGCATGCCATTTGAAGTAATCACTGCTAATCAGACGAGTAGTATACATATTTAAGAGTCACAAATTTCAATATCACAAATATTATAATTGGTTAAGACCTGTTTTCAATGAAGGTGTATGATTATTATTAAGCGACTTTATTTCAGTTGCAGTTTTATACTGGTTACGCAAAAAGCTGTAAAATGAATCTAACAATTATATAAATTTATATAATATTTGGTGCAATAGATTACATTTTCAATCATTTATGATCAATTTATTTTAATTGCAACTTAACTTTTTTATTTCACGATCGTGTCTATAATTCTTGGAAATTATTTTCATTTTGTTATACAATGTTCGCGGTATATCTTAAATAATTGCATTACTGTGTAAATTGAAAAAAGGAAACTTCTATTTATGAATGGTCACGAGAAATGAATACAGTTTCGAAACCGGCTTTTCAATTTGAATCGATAATTTATCCAAGTACAAAATAGAGGGTAAACTATTTTAGCGTAAATTTATTGCGTGATAATTTTTTAATTGATCATGAAACTGAAACTAGCTGCATCCTTTTAGCTTAAGATTAAAAAAAACTTTGACTTATTATTTCGAATAGTAATCTATAAACAATTTATTTTTAATTGAACATTCATTCAATGACGCAAAACAATTACAGTAAGTAATAGAAAACAAAATTTGATGCACCAAATTGAATTAACATCATGATTAAAGTATCTTTTAGTGTCTGGTTGAAATGTTGTTACAAAAAGTTTGGGACAAAGCAGTAAAAAGAACAAAAGTCAGGAAAATTGGCAAAATTAGATTTCCGAATAACTGTTATCGTTATGGACAGGGTTAACAAATAATTAATAACTTCAATTCACGTACAAATCATTATTGCTATACCTACGTGTCTTTCATTCGTCGGTATTAATATAATTTTTACTTTCTGATCCAAGAGAAAATAAAGGAAAATCCTATTCCACTTATCTTATATCTGACGAAATTCTACTTGGATTAATAACTTGTATTCTTGGACATCAATCAAGATGAAATTGACGGTTTCACGATATAAGATTGACGTTCAAAAAAAGTGATTGAGAAGTTATAGGGAAGTGATATAGTACATATATAGTACCAAAATTGAGTCGCGAGAAAAGATGTTCGGCATAGACTCTAAAACACGATGAGTTGGATATAAATTACGTTTCGCTTGCATGATTTTGATGAACAGAGAGCGACAAATAAAAGCACACTCGTTCACAATAACTAATAAATAAATAAATGAATCGTTTTGCACAACTGTTGAATCGCGCGGCCGTAATTTATCGCCGGTCTGAAATTTGTCTGCACATGTTCACGACAATCGTGTCGAATTGTTCGCAAGAACACATGACAGAATCAAAAGTACGTTATACGGCGGGGACAATGTTGCCGGCAGCCAGGGCTTTTCGAATGTCACGCAATATAAATTACGGCCATCGAGAGACATTGATGGCTGCATTGGCTGCGTTTGTTATATTGAGACGGCGATGTTGATTCGACATCGTTGTGACGTGAAGCCGTTATATGTTTCGTCGTCGTGTTCTTTTTATGGACTATCAATTGAACCAGTTCGTTGGCCTTTTTCTCGTCTTCAACACGAGCTCGTTATTTGCGTTCGTAGGCACCTCTTATTGTCCAACAGCCCATCACTTTCTATAGCAAACGCCACGCTATAACTTTCTTATTCTCTACCTACGTCGGCTCTAAATCAAGAGTTTTATTTCTATATAGCTCTAATTATTATTTATTGATTGATTTTGATCTAAGATACGCTTTGCAAATTTATTTTCGTCGGCCCACCCTTTAATAGACATCGTGCATTCGTAAATCTTGGTGAGAATGTGGCATAACGTTTTCATGCAAATTGACGTAACTGTGGAAACACTGGTTTCCACTCTCATCGCTTATATCATAATTTTGCATTCTACTGCCGGCTTACATCACGTAATGTAATTGCCATCACCGTCAGTCGTATATTTCTTTCCCTATGTCACTTTAATCACAGCAATTTTACTTGTTCCTATATCATACATATATTGTGGCGATGGGTATTTCGTTTGATATACAAATCAAAGTATTGATCAATCAAAGAAATCCAGTTTTCAGGTTTGCTTCCCTCACCACCTCGCGTTGCGTGTACGTAACGTAAAATAATTTCTCTTGGGTTTTCATGTATGATTGCAAATTTCGGTTGCAGTATATGAAAGCGCCTCTTTAGCTTCCCTGCGGGACGAAAATGTGAACTTTGGATATAAAGGCTCTCTTTTGAGAGCCATGCACACGCACCTTCAATCAGGTTTAACTACTTTCAGTTTTTACGGCATGAGCGCATTAACGAGAGCCTTAACCTCGTTATTTTGCGACCAGTTTTGTAACGGGCTGAGTTCCAATTACATACATTTTTGAATCTCACCTCATTGAAGTGTGGACGCGCGCGGTGGGCGTATTCTGTCACACTTTGAGAGAAAGTTTCTGTTGAAATTAAAAGTAAACCGCACGCATTAATCCCATTTTTGACCCACCGATCGATTTGTATTTCCCGTATTATTTTTAAATCAACGCTCGCTTTCGCCACGGTACTATTTCTCGATTCTTTGTTACAAGTTTTTAACATCTCTGTGATTAGAAACATGCTCTCTGGTGAAAGTACCGCGGTAGAAATTTGAAGTCGACTGTATTATGAACCTGACCAACAAACCACAGCACCATATTCTATAAATAAATTTAAAAATTATAATCAATGGCTTTATTAATTTCAAAAAAGGCTCAGTCTGGCATGTAGACCAAACATATTACAAAGATTAATTGTTTTTGCAGTAATGAGAAATATATATTTATTGATAACATTATTTGATTTTATGAACGAAAAAGGCTCGGCATGCTTGCTCTGTACAACTATTTTTCAAATTTAGATTGTCTTAATATTATAATGTTAAATAAACATATAAGATCTATCAAACTGTTGCGCGAGTTTGAAGCAGAAATGTTATCATCTATCAGGAAAAGAAACGAATTGAATTTATAGAGCTTGTTTAGTAGGAATATTGCTATGATTCGTATCAAAAAGTAACATTTTTATCTACAACCATGATTCTTATGACGCAAAAATAAAACACGTCAACTTTCTATTATAGAGGTTACTATATATAGTACTATTTATATTGTGATAGTTGAAAAAGTTGGAGGCTCTCTGATATATAAATGAGAAGCAGCGAGTGGCATCTCATCTTTGTCGGAGCTTATTGAGTTGAGAGTGCGCTCGTTTATGGGGTCGATAAAATGCGGTCGATAACGCTATAGCGAGTGTCCGAAAATCGGAACTAATGCGATTTGTGCAGAAGAGGTCAAGTATTGTGGATCACGATCGGCTAACGTGTTTGCGGTTAAATGATGTTTCACCGTAACGAAAGAACAAATCTTTTCATCGCATCAGTTCCAACCCAGTTATAGTGGTTGCGCAATTGGTGGCGCGTCTGAGCCACCGAGAAGAGTAAAAAAAAGCAAGCCATGGGAGATCCGTTTTACGCGAAAAACGCCTGGCTTCTTGTAGTAAGACAGAAATTCATGAAAGAAAGTTAATAAGATTTTGCGCAGCTCCAAGAGGGAATCGTCTTTTTGACCGTCCTTAGCTTTGACCGTCAATCCTGAGTATATACGGGTCGCTTTCGGCTTCGTCTCTACCTACAGCGTAATCGAGTTTGCCCGACTATTGCATTCGATGTAACGTCGTCAATTTTTCAGCCTCACTCGCTGCGCAGCTCTTTTCTCTCAAGATTCGTTTTCCCGCGGAGCGATTGATCGCCGAAGAAACGAACATTTCGTTTTATACTCGTTGCGCACTCTCGGCACGTTGGGCTGGCCGTTTGAAGCGCGCCTCGACCTGTTTTCGTTCGCCACTTTCACGTATCCGTGCCACCGATTTGTTCCTCTTTGGCGTCGCGAGCTCCTCTATCATTACCCCCGCGGGACTTCTAATAAGCGATTTCTCATAACCCGCCGCCGGCGCCACACCCCGCCGCCCGCGCTGTCTCATTCCCCGACCTCTCGTCACCCTCCACGTCGCACACTCTCTCCCCCCCCCCCCCCCCCCCTCTCTCTCTCTCTCTCTCTCTCTCTCTCTCTCTCTCTCCCTCTCTCTCCCTCTCTCTGTTTCTCTGCTTGATTGTCACGTTTCGCAATTGCTGCCAGGTGACGACTACTATGCGATGCGGGCACATACTCGCGCTCTTTTTCGTGATCGCAATCCGGCGCCAGAGACAGTCTGACAAATTCGAGCATTAATCAACGCTCAGACGTCTCGTGCGATTGATTTCCTAATTGCACGCCGAATGGTCGATGCGCGCACACCAGTTTTGCAATCTGTCGCCCCATCAGCGGAGGACAAAAAGTTTTGCCAAAACCCATCTCCCAAACGACGTCAAATTAATATTAATTCCCACTGCATGTTATACCGCCAGAGTTTCGGCAACATTTAACGATTCGACTTTGCTTGTTACGTTTCAGAAAAAAAAAGTCTCTCACGCATATAACTATATATATAAATTGTATATACCATCATGAAGACGAAGTTTTGTTATTCATCAACTGAAAGAGTCGAATTGGAACGCTCCGTATTCAATACAAATGATATTCAAATAATAGTGATAATAATAATAATAATTATAACGATCGTTTCCAACTGATTGCTATTATAAACGGCTGGGGATATTTTAAATAACGGAATTAGAGCAATAATGCGCTCTCGGGGGTTCGGTTTTATATAATGATGAACTGTAAATTTGCCACCATATACTTTCTCTGCGGCGTTTGTAACTGTCAAGTACCTTTGTCGTTACGCTGAAAATGCTTTATCGTTGAAAACGTCCGTCGTCGGAGAATAAATGGTTCAAAGCAGATTCATGTTGTCATTTAAATTCTTCTCTGATTTCGTATGAAATTGTATCGTGTTAATGGCGTAGCGTGAGATCATTCGTTAACGTGAAATTCTGACGCGATAAGAACTACGGCACGTAAAATAATTTATACTAATCAAACGTTGATGCGAAACGGCAGAAGCAAATTGAACATGTTTGAGATGAATTTGAAGAAAATAAGCTTCTACACTTTTTCAGTCCTTTCCCTTTTTTTTCTAACTAACCTTTTTTTCTCATTTGTTTGTACTGCAGTTTTTATTATTAATGTAGTTTTATTTTTTGCCACATCAATTTTTTTATTAGAGATGTCGATACAGAATAATGAAATGAAATAACAGCGGAAAAGAATAAACAAATAGTTTTATTTTTGAAACATTTGTTTTATTATAGCAAGTCGTGCATGAAATTGTCAATATTTCTTGTGACTCAATAAAATGTTTCCTATCCATCACTTTCCCGTGTCAATCTACGTAGTATTTATTTACTTTGTCCCTCCGATGCATTCATACAATGTACAGAGAAAGCAACGATAAATAAACTAAACGGTATAAAAATGTTAGAGCACGCTCATTATCTAATCGGTTGCATCTAAATTGCTAATTGAACAATCCATTTCCTTATCGTTCGTTTACGTAGCGTGCCTTCATAGCTCTGCTACAATTGCAAACTCTCGGGGAGCGTCAGACAAGCAATTCATTTCTCAGCGAGTTTTCAAATTCCACGCTTAATCCCTTTCATACGTCTCGTCTGACGACGGTAGAAAAAAAATGGCGAATGAAATAAAAGCAGGCGCGCACGGTCGGTCGGCTGAATCGGTTAAGCATTCGCGCGATTGGCTGGGAATTCACAACGGACCGCGATTGATATGCCGAAAATCTTGTGAGAAATGTCGACCAAAGCATGAGAAATTAGTGAGATACGAGAGGCATCCGAGCTTTTTGTTTTCCATTCAGGGCCAATAAAGCGCCGCGGACGGCTGTTTATCTGCTGGACTAGAGATTCGAGCGGCGTTTTATTAGGCGACGCTAACGATGCACTTTTGATTAAAATGCATGCGAGCGATTTCCTCTGGCTTTCTCTTTCTCTTGTTTCCTGTGCGCTCTCTACCTCGTAGTCCTTGCGTATGTGCGATAGCACATATGCTCAGCTAAACAGAAAATGCAACTTAGCGTTATGAACACAAACGTGCGAACTCTCCCTTATCTACTCGTCCAATAGTCTCAGCTTCCTCTCTCCGGGGGAGGAGATGTACCGTGCAACTTCACAATGCCGATCACGCGAGAGGCAGCGCTAGGTGCCGCACTACTCAAACGTCGCGCCGCTATATCAGATATGCCACATTCACAATGATTGAGCATGACGCTTGCGCTCGTCGACGCTCCATGTTAAATCAAATGAGAAAACGCTACATTGTAAATGACCCTTGAAATAAAATGCCAATAAACATTATTTGTTTGAGACAATTTTTTGTTCCAACTTTTTGTTGACAGATTGCAATAAAAATTGATTGTGTTGCAGTCACAACACTTCTCCCAAAAGATATACAAAGCGCACTACAAAACTGATTTTGAAAATTATTTGTCAACAAATAATTAATGACAAAATAATTAAATTGTGCGAGGTAGACAGAATGGCCATGTAGCATTTCATCTTAACACTCGACAAAACGAAATGAGAGGTTACGTACATATAAGAACGTGAAATCTGTTTGTTTAGATGCAGTGGCACGAGCATCAAAAATGCACAAGACACCATGATATATTTGATTCAATAATTAAAATAATAATTGGATAATTAATGTCTCAATTTGTATACCATATTTTTATTTTATATTTGTTAGTTTTTTTTTTTTTTTTTTTTTTTAATTTATCTAACAAATTAAATGCATTGCTGAAGAAAAAAAAATATAAACAAATGTATACAAAAATACTGCAGTTTTGACATCAGAGATTCAATAAAAACACACCTACCATATTTTTATAAAAGGAATGCAATTTTTATGCTAACATAAAAAAAATATTATTAAATAAAAAAAATTACACCGCAAATTTTCATTGTACAAAAGAAAAATAACTATATACATATTTATAAAACTATTCACAGGACTCCATATGCTTCTTATGGTAAAGAACTTTTAGACAAATTATCAAACTAATTTGTAGAACTTTCATTGTAGAAAATCATCGGGGATTTTTTTGTGTGTAATCCGAAATTCATCTCGAAAATCAAAAAAATCTTCACAATTCTAATCACACTTCAAAGTTTCACTTTATTAAAAATATTTTTGCATTAGAAATTGTCAAATGTTTGATAAAGTGAAATTTCATATTCTCGATTATAAAATTATTCTAGTCAATAAAGAAATACAGAAAGACGTTTTTTTTTATTTCCTTTTTAGGATGATATGCAATTGCGCCGACATTGATAATTTTATATGCCATTGCGCCAAAATGTATATGCAGTTGCGCCTAATTTTGCGTCCATGCAATTGCGCCGAAAAGTAAAATATATTAATATATATATATAATCGTCGATCATGATACTAGAAAATTAGTTGAAAACATCGTCGTTTTTAGAAAGTTCGAACAATTTTCAATTCGGAAAAAGATTGAAAAAATTTAGAATAAACATGAGAATTGGCTATTTAGAAAAAACACGAAATTACACTTAAGGACCACCTTATTGTAGAATATAATATCAAAAGTTAAAATAATGAGTTTATAAATTTGCAGGGATATGTATGATATTCATTATGTACTATAACGTTTTTACGTGGGTACTCAAAACGAATTATACTTAATAATGCAATCCAGTTTAATTCAGTTATGATATGACATTTTTTACCCATCAAAAAAACAAAAAGTGGTCTATTAACCCTTTAAAGGCATAGTCATCGTTCAACGACAATTATCAGAAAATAAGATTTCTTGAAAAAAAAGCTTGCTAATTATCAAAAAATAGAGTAGTTTGATGTGATTAAGGTTCAAAATAATTATATTATGCAGGTAATGAGGAGTGCAGTAGCATCAACTTGGCGAAGATAAACTCAATTTTATACATACCCACACATTTTTATTTTCGTTCAAAATGTGCTAGAATTTCAGGAGGAAACATCTGTGAAAATTAATAGTAGTGTCATTGAATTGCAGAAGAAAAATGATAACTCGCTATTCGAAAAACAATGCAAAAATATTTTAAAAGCACACCACGAATTCAAAACGTATTTCGATTATGTAAAGAGATGTTCTACGTGATACAAATCAAGTTGATAAAAAACAAATTTTTCTATGTTTTTATTTTAATTTTGAAGTGCGAGTAATCACTTAAAATTTGTTTCAATCTAGATAACTAACTAAAAGTATATTATATGAAAAGATTATTAATAAAAAATTTTTTACAAGGTTTTCACGAAAAATTTTTATTTTGTTCCGGCGCAACTGCTATATTTGAATTCGGCGCAACTGCCTAAATCTAAACACAGGATTCTCATCTATTTTTTTCGTATCGGCGCAATAGCAGAAGCCACCCTTTTTAAATAAAAAATAATCTCAAAATTAAAATTTTGGCTTGAAATCCCCTTTATATTTCTAATAATAAATAAAAAAATTAATTTTCATGTGAAAATTAATTAAATTAATTAAAATTTCTTTACTTGAAAGAGCATTCCTGGTCATTCTAATTGATTAGTTAATTATATTACATTATCTATTGAGTTAGAACTTTGTAGTGTACTTGGTATACATACTCGTGATATATGACTAGCGCGTCCAACGGAAGGTTAATACGCCAAAAAACTGAGACAAAAAGTTGAGCATACTAAGATTTAAGTATTTCTATAGAGATAATTTTAGATGCTTTTATTAATTATGGCTCAATGTGGAACATAATTTATTATAAAATTATGAATATATTAAAAAAAAAAAAAAAAAAAAAAAAAAAAAAAAAAAAAAAAAAAAAAAAAAAAAAAAAAAAAAAAAAAAAAAAAAAAAAAAAAAAAAAAAAAAAACAGGTGAATGTTATTGCGACAACAAATGAACCTATTAAAATGATTATTATTTTTGTACAAATGTGTTAAAATCCAATCTTGTGTCAGAACTCGAATGGGTGGATTTATCAAATTGTAAACAATTCTTATCGTTATGATTTTCATTGAGTAATTGCAAATGAAAATAATATTTTTAGAGGCAAAACAGTATTTATATGATTTTCTCATTCTGATAATTGTGTTTAGATTTGAATCATATTAACCTAGTTATATATAAATTCGAATATATGAGCAAATCCGAAATTAACGGCCAGTCAGCTGACCAAAAAAATTAAAAATTTCCGGATTATTACACCTTCAAAATCACACGTCTTTCTCAGATTCTTACGTACACGAAAATAATGTGTGCCATTAATTCACAAAGTGTGACACATCTAAAAAAAATACCAATTTTTTACATACTACTTATAAACGATCGATTATAAAATTTTTTCGGCGCCAAAAAAACTGGCGCTTAAGTATTTTTGCTTTTCATACATGTGACTTCATATTTGACTACTATTATGAAACGATATCACGAGAGACGTTTTTCTACAGAGAAAATAAAACAGACTTTGATCTTTGAAAATATTGCAAAGAAATTTAGAAAAATGTCAATTTCAACATTACTTTTCACCTTGAAAATAGTGCACTCTTTGATACTTTTTTTGTTTTATTTTATATAAATTTAATTAGATGAAAATAATGTAAATTACAGTGAAATCTCAAACTGTCCTTTTTCGAAATCATTTATTGGAATAAAAAAATTGAATTTGCTTAGTTATAATGAATATGTATATTAGTTATAATGTTACTGACGGAATATGTGTTCGCAGTAATATCATTATCAAAACCATGTTAAGAAATACAGTGAAACTAAATTCCTCTTTGCAGTCATGACAAAGTCAGTTTGTAAGCCAACAAAATTTTGTTTTCAGATTTTGGCTCACAAACTAACATTGTTTTGACCGTTTTAGCAAACTCAAGTCCTTCCTTTTACTACGGGGAAAATAAAAAAACATGATGTTTAAGGAATAGAAAAAAAGAGAAGAGTAAAAAGTTAAGTAAAGTAAAAGTAACTCATACTAAGAAAAAAAGGTTACTTTGTTGTAAACAATACGTTTATTTAACAAAACAAGTAAATTAACACTTTTCTTAGTTCTAACTTTTCCTGACCAGTATATTATTATACTGTATATGTATATGGGTATAACATTTAAGAGGGGATGTAATTCTCACATTAAAACGAAAAATTAATTTTGATTTCATTTTCGAGTACTTAATATTCTGTAGAAGAGTGTACTAAGAGCGTTTTTTAAAATTCAACGAATTGTAGTTATAATACATTCTGACATGTACTGGAATCAATATACATAACACAATGACAGTACTGGAATCTATGAATGCATTTCTCTGAAAACTATGTTTTTAGCTGTCTTAACTGTTTTCTTGGGAAATGTTGTCTCTGCAATATAGTATAGAATTTTTCAGGAATTTTTGTATTTTAGTGCAAACAAATCTAATGGTTCTGATGTACCACAGTATAGATCGTCTCGGGAAACGGTTTATAATCGATGGTTGTTGAATGCATCTTTCATAAAATATACTCCAAAACGATTTTGCACTCGACTTATAAAGAGGTAGCCCGTCAATACGTTCTGCAATTTGACAACGTCTGCCTGAAAATCAATATTTTAAAATGATTCCAAGCTCCTCAAAATAAGAAAATTATCCAATATCCCAAATTTCAATCATGTAAATTTGACTCTAGAAGTTTATACGTTTTAGGTAAATTTGCAATGAATTGTTCCCTCAGTAAATCCTTAAGCCATTTAAACGGTACATATATCATTTTTGAATGCCGTCTTTTAGTTTTTCACTAATAAGTTATTCATCATGATGGATTCGTCATGGTTACTATAAAAAAAAATCCCCGAGATCCAAAATTTCTAGAACATTTTCGTTTAGAACACTTCGTTTTGTAAAATAGGAAAAAATGAATCGTTATAGTTTCGAAATTATACAAACTAATTTGACATTGTTTTATCTTTTAATGATAATCTTTTATTTCTATTATTTTTATTCATTTTCACTGCTATTATTCTTACGTAATATAGTTTTACTTGCTGATTGTGCACTTATGAAATCGATTTATTAAGAAGACTAACTAAGAAGTACCCTTTTTATCTTCATACGTTCCGTTAAATTAATGTAAATGTCAAGACTTCAAAAAACGAGAGTCCGGTTTTTTTTCTGTCGAAAAATATATGATCGTGTGAATACTTATAGGAAAATTACCAGTATCTCGTAAGTTAGTGTTACTTAGATTTTCGTGAGAGCGAATTGTTTAATTCTATAGGATTAGGCTGACACTATAGTTTTCACTTGGTATTCACTATTGCTAGAATTTGCCTTTCAAGTGCTTCACAAATTTTATCTAGAACAGTGCGCCGTACCAAAAACTTGTCTAGAACGTAAACTAACGTCAAAAACTACTAAATGTCTTGTGAAATTTGTATTATAAAATTTCATCAAAAGGTCTTTTTCAAAAAATGTATAATAAAAATATTATACAATAATACATAGTTAGTGATAGACTAAAATTAAATTGAAGGGACACGCAACACGTGTTGCGTATTTTTGATGCTCGTGCCGTATCTAAACGAATCGACTTACGTTGGTAAATACGTAACCTCTCATTTGGTCGTGTCGTGCGTTACTTTTAGCGTCGCGACGTTCGACTTGACGCTTGTCGGTAATACTGCGCCGCCACTTACATTATCGCCGTTGTGAAGTTGCATGCTAACCCCCCCGGGCGGTTCCCACGTTTGCCCAGATAGAAACGGGCGCCGACAGGAATGCTCTTTGTTGCGCGAGCAACCGCGAATTCCTATTTATAACGAAATGTCATTTCTTCGCTGTCTCGCGGCTGCTTTTGCAAATATCTCTCTTTTGTGTACTTGCGCGCACATTTTCGGTTTTATTCTATTAACAATCTCATTGCCTGTTGGCTTTTGTTTCTGTCGGTTTTTGTTCGCGATTGAGATACCCGCGTCCGTTGACGCTTAATTCTTTTTTTTCTCTACTTCACTCTCAGACAAATTGTTTTCGCGAGCTTCGTGGCTTTGAGTCCGGCGTTGTTATATTGGTTTTGCCAAATTTGCTAGATTCTGGGCTCATTCTTCCGCATTGAGCACGCACGGACAAAGGCTCACACTGATTGTTGCAGAGAAACTTGGATGCGTCAATGTACGGAGAAAGTTACCGCGAGGGTGAATCATTGAACAACTCTATCCGAACGTTATATATTTGAATCTCTCCTACTCTTCGACTTTGTCTATCGTTTTTCTTTTGCCCCGCTCTTCTACGATCAAATTATTTGACGCTGCGTGCTTATTTGCGCTGAGCTTGTTTCTGAATTTGTTTTTAATTACGTTTGTTGCGCCAACTCAAAACAGTTGTGAAAGTTTAATTTTGGCTTTGCGAACATTCGGAGACTGTAATTGAAATTCCAGTAGTAATGGAGCTGCCATGTCAAGCATATTTCATGATTTTCCGATCCGCAAGAAGAGTTCCAAAACTGATTTTCATACATATTTTATTGTATTTTTATTAAAAAAAAAAAAAAAAAAAAAAAAAAAAATTATATAAATAAACGCGACGCTTATCTGATTTGGAAAGTTGGAGCAGCGCACAATTGTTTCATTAATCTATGTGAAAATTGATCCCAACATCGCGATAAGAGTGGCTGTTTACAAGCCATGAACGAAAGTGTACGCTTTAAGAATCATGATTTCATATTACATTCATCGTTTCATATGATAATGATGAAAAAAAGTATTTGTTCATTCATGAATTGGAAAACTAATGATAAATCAAAGGACTTTCCTACTTTATAATCACATTGTGAATTTTAACACGGTTATCAAATGCAGAGAAACGAGATAAATGTGACAACTTTTGTTACACCATGGAAAAAATTCATACTGGTCGGTTTTATTTTTCGTAATTCATGATAATTCAGCGTTGTATAATAAATAATTTTAAAAGCTGACTTTCTGAACACACACATTTTCTCCTTTTTGTGTTCACAAATATATATATACACGAAAATAAAAAGCTCTTGATCCATTAATGCTGAAGTGGAGTCATAATAAACAAGGTAGAATTTTTTTAAAAGCTTTTAATACGTTCAAAGCTCTTCATTAAATACAATCAAGGTTGCTTGAAATTTTGTTATTAGTATATCTTACTTGATATTACTAATGTTTAAAGTTGGCGGCTGCCCAAAACACCGATTTAAGTGATTATAATTTGAGCATATAGCGGTATTCATCAAGCACCGCTTGAAAGCAAACGAAAATTAAATCCAAATTAAATTCTCATTGGGATATGCAGTGTAATTTGAATTAAATTAATTAATTCCATTTACTAGCTTGAATAGCTCTTATTTATACAAGAAAAAAATTGAAAAAATAAGTAAATGAAGATCATTTTTAAAATGACAGTAATAATCATTTCGATATTAATATAAATAATTTTATAGTAGATTCTTACTCATTAGAGCAACTTCAGGCTGTTCTCAAGCTGTGTCGACGATCAGTGTAGCAAAATCTACAACCTTGATTATAGGAAAAACCAATATCAAAAAAGTTGCTGCGTTAACCTCTTTTCTGCAGCAAATTCAGAAATAGTATATGTAGTTGATGCGGTTGTTTTAATTGTGTGGGTCCACGTATTTTTGGATCTTCCTAATAAAAAAGCTAATCTAACGGCTGAAGTTACATAGAGTGAAATCTAATTTTATCGAATTTTGAAATCATCTACAAATCAAAGGTTACTAATTAACAAAGAAATAAAACACATTTTATATTTATTAACGTTATCATATGCACATTCGAACATTGGCAACAAAAATCGAGCAAATTAGTATTTCGAGGTTATTTTCTACATATAAATATAAATAGTTTTTATGTTTAAATTCGTATACTTATATAACATATTATTTTATAGGCCTATGTGAAATGACGGAGAATTGTAAGTGAGCTATGAAAAATGAAAGAAGCCCAAGGAAAGTGACGGAGGCTTATAGGGGAAAATAAAAAAAACTCCTTGGAAAATGAAGCGAAGAGACACATAGGAGGAACTGTGCGGTGAGCCTACGGAAAATTATAGATGAGCTATGGAAAATGACGGTAGATTATAGTGGTCTATGGCAAATAAACGGGTCTATCGAAAATTATAATGAGTTATGGAAAATAAAAGAAAAGATATGGTAAATAGGTCTGGGCTATTTACGGGGAATAAAAGGGAAGCTGTGGAAAATGAAGGAGGTCAGTGGGAAATAACAGGGGGCTATGGAAAATAAAAGAGGTCTATAGAAAATATAAAAAAATATTTTATAGAAATATGAATAAAATTTTACATAGAATCAAATCCGGTTTCGTATTATAGATTACCCCGTTTTTTGTATCAGGATAATAAATTTATTGTAATCAGCAAAAGGCGCGCGCGAAACGCACCTAATATCTAGATTTAGATATTGTAGATGCTTGTTTTCATTGTTGTTGTATCGTAATATCGTTGTATTGTCAACAGCGACATTTCAACAATAGGCGGTTATATCAGCATTATAACAGTGAAAATTTTGATGGAAATAGTATGTTGTGGTCTAAAAGAGAGAAATAGAGAAAAGTGCAACCTTTAAGTGCTGCGGACCCTAAAAGTAGGTTATGATTTTTACAAATAGACACAAAAACAATACTTTTTATATTTTTCCTAGTTCATCGACGACAGTTTTTAATACTGTACATTATGAAAAAATGAGGCCAATCCGTTAGATAGTTTTTGTTTAATCCGTCCCACCAGTTTAAAAAAATCTGGTTTTGAGTAAAACACGTTTCAAGTTTGATCGTATTATTTAGTTATAACAAGCTTTTTGGTCAAAACCATAGTATCTTTGTTGTTGTTCAGAATGTTATCTACAGGATGTAAAAAATAATGGTAATTGTTTAAAAATTGTCAACTTTATTTCTTATTACTCATAACAAAAAGTAGAGTGCATAGAAGACTGCATGAAATAGTGCATGAGATTTTATAAAAGAGTGCATGAAAGAGTGCATTAGAGTGAATGCACAAATACATACCAAAAAAGCTGATAAAGCATTAAACATAGAAAAGATTGAAATTCGGAGACATCAAAAATTGAACTATCAGATAAAAAGAGTCCACAAAATGAATTTTCTTACAAAACAACGTTGGGTAAACTCTACTACAAAATATTTATAAGAAAACATCAATTCAAAATTGTACTAATTTTCCAAAAAATATAAAATTTAGTACACTAAATTCGATCAATGTTTCAAAAATAACTGAAATGTTATGCGTTTTTAATGCTATTTATTTTTAGTTCAGTTTTAGTGAATTTTGAGGAATACATCCGATTCTCAGAAAAATTGGCCGAAAAAGGCATGACTAAGAAATTTTAGACATGACTCAAAAATATCGTAAAATCCATTTTTTTCTTATAATAACGCATTTTCTTTAGGTTTTTGTTTCTAAGTGTTTTCTAGGGATTTCTAAGGGGTTTTTAGTTCGTTTTGTTATTTATGAAAACATAAAAATGAAAAACTGACTGAATATGGCAATATAACATTTTAGATCGTATGTAGCACCCGTTTTTAAAGGAGAAAAATGGGTTATTTGAAAATTTTTAATATATTTCAATGAACAGCTATATTTTTAGTTTTCATCATAATGTTATGCTTTATCTGTGAGCATTAAAATTTCACTCAACAAGGTAGAGATATTGTTACAAAGTAACGGGTTTTAAAACGTGACAAAATCAACATCGTTTCCGTAATTAGTTCAAAATAACGTACTTTAACCGCTCATTCTTTATATTATGTATTGTAAAATCTGCATCATAGGTATACACTTAAACACTTTTTCATCTAGCAAATTTTGTGGCGCCATTGCTCTCGACCGCAGTATAAATGCCTTTTTTGATTTGCAAAAATTATTCTCCTTACCATGATCTATCATCAAAGCACAACTAAAAAGTATGGCTGCTGGAGTGAAAAAAAATTTGTCATCAACTCTGATAGCAATGAAATAAAAAATTGTTTATAAAAATGTTGTTGTTTTTTACAAAAAAATATTTTGTGCATTAAATGTAATCCCATTGCAGCATAGTAAAATTTGTAAAAAAAAAAAAAAAAAAATGAAAAAAACTTTGCAGGTTGAGGTAGAGTCGAAAATGGTCGATGCACTGCGCCTTCATTTTCAACGGTTAAACGAGTAATGCCTTTTACCCTAGCGGTGAAATTTAATTACGAAAGGAACGCAGGCGAACGAGCTAGCGAACGGGTACTTGCGGCATTGTTCGTTTTAAGCCGGACTGATCTCGTTACACCTAGATAGATGTAGTAGTGCTCCACAATACGCTTTGAGATTGGGCATAAAAAATGTGAATGCATGCGCGCATTACCAGGATTTCGTTGGCATTACTATTCTTCATGTACGCAGCTGTGACACAAACAACGAAAACAATAGTCGTATTTATGAGCCGCTGTTATGAAAGATGAATTTTATTACCGTGCACAAAATATGGGGATACATTCATTACTTGCAAATAAAAATGTTTCTCCTTTATAAAACGGGCACACAATTTACGAAACGCCGGTATACACAACGCTGAATTATTTAATAGCCAAGATTGAGTCTCAAGTCTATCCCAAGAAATGTACGCCAACCAATGGAATTTCCTTCACGAAATCTGATTCTTCACAGAAAGAGAAAAATCATACTAAAATAGTAAGGGTGCACTATTGTAGCACGCAAAGCCGCATACTGATATTATACACGCTCCGTACCCCGGCTATTTTAGTATTAATTTTCTTTGTGCTCGAATCTTATTGCCGTTTTTATGGCCTTACTTTTACGGACCTCTTTTTACAGATTTGGGTCAGAGTCGTATATTGAGAGTCGGCCAATCATAAAACAAGATTTTCATCTCGTGACGTAATGTTTAAATTAATGAACCGAATCGTATTACAATGTAAATATTTTTAGCCTGGTTATGTTATAAATTGTTCAAAAATGTGTATCACATTTACGTTTCACTTCTTCTTATTACAACGAATTATTATTTAGCTGGTCGTTTGTTCAAATTCATTAGACTTCCAATTAAAAACTCGTGACAAACAACAAGAAAAAAGCTTCAAATGCGTTGGCCTTATTCATCTTTTACCGTTGTTCGCATAAAACAAAGGGTCTTGGGCTTTTTTGTTGATATAAAACTGATAGACAAAACGGTTGTCATCTCCTCAATTGCAAACTTTTATTCTTTTGTCGCAAAAATTAATTTCCGTTAATTTTGTCCCTTGACTTGTCTGTTTCTTCTGTGTTCTACAGTTCTGTAGAAACGAAAAATAATTTAGCGACGATATTTTTCAATTACCGTTAATCAAGTGGATTGAAAAATTTTGCGAGAAGAAAAAAAGAGGACATTGGTCTAAGTGGCGAACAAGAGAAACACCTGGCGGAGTAATACACTCAACGCGATGTTCACTGCGAATTTCATACGTTTTATTTTTTTTTCTTTCAGCAGAGACGTTCGTTAACGATAAGATGCCTGCAGGCAACGGCCGATACGGATGGCCGCGAGAGCATAATCAGACAGATGCGATGTGTGGTCGGGTATGTGAAAACACGTGAGGCGCGGTGTTTGAAGCTGATGCAAGGAGATTTCTTTAAACCGAGTGTGTTGCAGATGGAAGTGACGTCAGCAATGCAAATCATAGAACAGAAGTCAGGCATGAGTGCAGAACTCGCGCGTTCACAGACGCCATCCGTGTGGTTTGCTGCAGTATTAATAATAGCACTCCTCAGACTGATATTACTAAGTTTAATTTCGGGAGTGGATGAATATGTTCACAAACGTAATATCCCGTGCCAAGGAGGGAGTCAAACTCAACTAGACATGTTACGAGATAGCGTGTTTTAATCCAATTCGTCTGCGAGCAAACTTTCTCAGCATAATGCGTTCTATGAAAGTCTGTGCGTCCCTCCCCTTCCTTTTGCGATAAAGAACGGCGTCTTTTGTTGTCAAAGGAAATCGATTACAAGTGCTTGCGCGGGGAGAACACTTTGCATTTCATTCGTCTTTCATTCCAGATCCTTAGACGAATTCTGATTACGTGCCTCGCGGAAGAAGAATTCGTACACTCGTTGCCGCCGATAACTTCCCGCGAGCAGTTTTCCGTTTGTATAATCTAATCTTTCAAATTGAATTTAAAATTAGTTTTGTACAAGTTACTTTTATGATGTTAATGTTCATCCAAACTTTATGATGCGCGCCCTTAAGGAATGGTACACATCATGTCAACAAATTCATCATTTTCCATTGGACTTCCCATTATTCTTATGTCACATGCAAAAGTGTGCCAAATTTTCCAAAATATTGCACACAATCATTAATCGTTTCTATCTGCCATGACGCTAATTGCAATCACACAATAACGGGTTCTGTCAATCATACGTTTTATTACATCAAGCCGAACAGAGTTGGTGAAAATCATTCTCGACAATTTTGTTATTTCGTTTGTTGGTCCAAATGGTTTGTACATGTGGTAAATGTTTGTTAGTGTTGATTTTTTTTAGCCAAAAATCGAGAATTCAAGTTGAATAATAAATAACATTTAGTTTAAGGTTCAAAATTACAATTTTGTAATCATTTAACTTGAACTATAAGTAGATTAATCAGAAGAACTGTTCTAGAATTTCTCGCAAAAACTTTAATGTACAAGTTAATCCCCCTTGATGATGGTGGTGTCTAAATGATATTACAAAACTATTTAAACTAATAAGTATAACACCTACATCAAACTAATTCCATGTATATGTATGTTTTCCATTTATAAAATGGAATCATTTTCTTTTTTTATTTCAAATTAGATGTTCAATGAATACTTTACGATTTGTGAAAGTGATTTGTCAAGTTTTGTTTTTAACCGCGTGTTACAATCTGCTGCACTTAATTGCAATACCATTTGGATTGTTATGCATAAGCATTAATGGACTAATCAATATGTGTTTGCAGAACTTATCTTTATGACTAGCACACATTAGTTGCTATGCATATATAACATTTGTACATTGGCTTATGGAAACGTGCATTCCGTTTCCTATCACAGAACTATATTTGTAAATGATGACAAATTAATCGATTGAACGCGAAATCAAATGTTCTAGCAGTAATACAAATTATATCTCGAATTTATTTACTATTGAATAAATATATCTTGAACAAAATCAGTCGAATTGGCCAATAATAATTTTAATGAACACATGATGCTTGATTCAATTAATTAAATATTATTAACTCTTTAGTTCTGGACGGTATCACCATGATTGCCATATTGCGGTCGAGTGAAAGAGACATCACAATAAATAACAATGTATGTTTAAAATATTTAACAATGCAACAATTTCAATTTATTGAAATGAAGAAAATATCAAGATTAAAATTGACATAAACATACATTAATATTTGACCTTTCATGTATTCTGGTTGGTTCTCCACACGTCTATGTTGATTTATGTTGCTCCAGAATTAAAGTGTTAATTGGATAATATTCGATACCAACAATTCTATTGAAATGTTTGTTTTTTCGCTCGAGCATTACGCTAATACGAATGAATAATACATTTTTGATCCTACGAGTGTATGTTATTTTTATTAATCCAGATTAACATTAACTGCGATGATAAATATCAGATACAAGTATGTATTATGTATGTATAGTTCGAAATCCTAACTGTTGCTCGAACGAACGTGTTAATAATCTTGTCAATAAACTTGTAGCAAATAATACGCATGGCCGAAAAGTTTTATCTTATCATGTGAAAAACTATAATATACATTTTTCGTGTCTCAGTCAAATCTCTATTATGAAAACTGATTTGAGAATCAAACTTTTAACATGTTTAATTGAGTTTCCAGAAGTAACTCAATATAGCCTCATTCATTGTAACTATTGTATTGAATGGTTCCACATTTTGCATCTCAATCAACGCCAGAATCAAATTACATCGCCAAACTGGTTTTATGATCGATTTTCAGTCGAAGATATTTATGAAACTATTGAAAAGATAACGTCCACTTGTGAATTGTCGTCCATTCTATATAAACACTGACTTACGTAAACAGTACCACATACTGTTCCAGATATATTTTTTCCCTCTTTTTGTGTGTAATACCATTCGCCGGCACTGAAGCTTGGCTTAGTATCTTTTTGTCACCAAATTCTGGGCAGTGCCAAACATCCACGTGCTCCGCATAAGTAATTGCAGATCGGACGCAAAGCTTTTACAATGTCGAAACTCTCGACGCAGCTCAAATGAATATTCATTTTTCGTCCTTGTGTATGCGTAGTCTGTGAATGTAGTACAAACACGTACACCACAATAATGTAATTTTATCAGATTATTTGTCGCTTTAATTTACTGAACTAGTGATCTTTGTTTTCATGCAATTATACTGTTGACAGAGCTTGAAACAATTGCAAATCAAGACCCAACATATTTGTCCTCTCCAATTTATAATTTTTGTTCGAAATTATCAGACCCGAATGGAACAAGAATGAAATGTTTAACACAATTGTAATTATATTTTTAAAACTTTGCTTCTAATAATAAGTGCACAAAGAAAGTCTATACTTCGCACGATATGGATTGATCCAATTACTATGGTGATTTTTTAAATGTGAAATTAAATCGTGTACCGATTAAATAATTTCACCATTTTGTATTTAATTGAAATAAATCCAACACTTTTCATTAGAAATTCTTGACTACTCATTCGAGTATGGTTCGAAGTTTCCAGTTTGAAATAATGGCAAATGACGCAAATGTTTGTAATTGTCTTTTTAAAAACAGAATAATTGAAATAAGAGCTCTGAGGAATAATTGAATTGCTGATAAAGTTGATTTGTTTGAATTTGGAATTCATTCAGATATTAATTCTCGGGGTATTGAATTTAGCTTTAAAGAATTCGGTTTCTATTTCAGTGAAAATATAGAAGTATATATCCTAAGTCGTAGTAGTTTTGATTCATCAGGTATCACGAATCCGTCAACTCGAACTTTTACTCGTTAAATCGTCATTGCATCAACGACGAAGCTTCGGAAGTTTCATCTTGTTATACAGTCTGCCTTTCCAACTACTGTTCGACATTATCGGATTTGAGATTTCAATGAATAAAACAGTCCCCGAAAGTGTTCCAACACTCAAGTTGAAGCGTTACTTCTAGTTTGACGGTAAAGTTATTACTTATCAGTGAAAGAGGAAGAAATTAAATTTCGTCGACCGTTTTACTGTTCAAAATTGTCAATCACTGAGCGACTAATTTATTTGATTGAACAATTTTTTTTGTTCTTGCATTCGCAACTTGATGTTATATTTTTTCACTCTTTTGGCTATCATTCTTTCTGTAATACTTTCGTTGAAAGCATGTTTCGCTTTTTTCTATTCATTTCTTGTGTTCTGTCATTTTTCTACTTATATATTTCTCAATATTTTCAATTTTTCGCTCTCTGTGAAATACATTTTTTTCCTAATTCATGACGGTTGTCACTTTTTCACTTTTCCTTCTACGTTAAGTTTTTGTATCGAAAACTATCTACGCCCGGATGTTGCAACATCTTCTACGTCTTATCCCTGTCATCAAATATCATTTTGCACAGATGTTCGCGAAATCAAATCATCGATGTTTATCGGGGACATATATCATATGTTTTATCACTGTTATAAAAGTCTCGTAAATTAGCTTCGAATGGTCACTGCAATAACAATGCAATATATTTTATAGAAATGAAATATTTTTTAATTTATTTATAATCTGCAATTAATCATTTCAGCACAATTTGAATCATATTTTTCCATCTGATGGCATCTCTAATTAAACGTTTGTAAATTTGGTATTATTATATTCATTTCAACGATTATTGATTTGTATGTGATGCGCGGTTTCATACACGACAACGCCAATTTCATATATACCGACATTGATGCAACAAAATTTGATCCCAATAAATGAGTATTATTTTCTTCCGAAAGAGAACATCGCCAAATGAGATTCGAGAACATTTTTTGTTCCAACTGATATCATTTACGTACATTTTTATATAAAATTATACGATAGAATTATTAATTTAACATTGTTTGTTAAAAGCGAGATTTGAATAAGTTAATAAATAATTTTAAATCGACTTAGTGAGTACTGTGAAATTATTTTAACATATTAAAATGTGTATAACAGATTGCGAACGAATTTTAACAGATGTATTTTAAACAAACATTTTTGGTGTTTGAAAATGATTTTAATTTAATCCATTTTCTTCAAATATTTGTTGATCCAGAATACTGCATCATTAATTTGATTCATTTTAATTTAAAATAAACGAGAATATTCGAATTCGTTAGTTTAAACAAGTTTGATAAAAGTGTATTTAGAATGGTCGAAGGTAGAAAGGAGAACACTGAATCGTAGAAGTAATATAGGAAAAGGTGTTTTAGTTTTCTGGGGCCCAGAAATACAGGGATGAGTAGAAGAGCAGAACGTGATGGAGAGAAACTAATTGAGCTAACTTTCTCTGCTGATCGACCCACTGACCGTGATATTAACCGCTTAAATGATTCCGTCAAGTAAATTTCTAATTGTACAAGAAAAACACATGTTTCATCTTTTTTTCTCGAATCCGGCTTTTTTAATGACTATTAATATCATCAAATGCAACCTGATTTATAAACTTATACGTTTATTATTCATGTTTCATTTTCAACTAATTTTATCATATTATAGAATCTGAAAATTTATTGGAAAGTAATACAGAAATCGAATTTAATTTATTCATCGTTTATAGCAAAATACAATTAAATTAAATTGATTTAATCTACCGTGGAAATTCAAACTTTGATAGAAGAAGAAAATCCTGAATAACCCAAGTGAACAATTTGTATTCATCAATGCAGTAAATGAAGACGAAAATTTTCCATTTTCTTTCTTAAATTTGCATTTACAATTTCAGCAATATAAGAAAAAGCGTCGCATTATTTATATTGGTCTATCAGACAAAGTAATGCGTTTCGTTTTTGCGAAAACAATGGAAGTGTACTATTTTAAAGTCTTCGAATAACAAACAGATTCCATATTCAATAACATTTTTTTCTTATTTAGCTCACGTAAAGCAGCTCGTATTTTTTATTGCACAATAATCAGAGGTCGCGAAGAGCCCGAGAATATATTTTGAATGGAAGTGTTAAATTATCATCGAATGTAATTCATAACATTGAATAGAATACAAAATGGGACCGTTAAAAATCGTACGACTAGATTTGAAAGCATTTTGTATTGCACCATCCGCGAATGCTGGATACAAATGCATCACATGCATCGCACTACAGAAGGTGAACTATTCAAGAGGTTAAAAGTCTTGAAATTTCATTCCAAAGTTTAGAGAAATTTTCCTTCTTTCTTTGCTTTACATTCGTTAGCGGGGTATCCGAAGATACTTCACAATAAGTGAAAACCTTTACTGACTTCGCCTTCTTGACGTTTCATTATTTGTTTAAGAACTTTTTTGTTTATTCTTGCAATGTTCGCTCGCTGATATAGAATTGTCTTTGTGCCAATGAAATCGCACATGCACTTATGAGTAATAAATCACAATATCATTTTTATTCCATATCTTCTATTTACATTACAAGATTTCATGAACAATTTTTTTTTTTTTTTTTTTTTGCTTGAAAATGTATACGGCGAGATTTACTAAAGGTTTTACTCTGTATAATATCCAAACTCGAGTTTGAAACGTTTCTAAGAGTTTGTGAACTCGTTCAGATTTTAAATTCAACTCTAACTGAATCGATGCAATGCAAGAAAATCACAATATTGCATATAAAAAATAAGTACAAAATAATGGCATTAGATGTTATTTCACTGCGGAAGCATGCAAAATCGATCTTGATAAAAGATAATTTAAAAGGGCTTTGCGTCAACAAGGGTCTCAAGTTTGAATTCTTTCATAATGTCAAACGGTTTGTAAATTTGTTAACATGAATTTACTTGCAAAAAGAAAAAAAAAGAGATATTGAAGTTTTTATTTTCTACTCGAGAGGCTTTTTTAACGAACAATTTTGAAAGAAAGAGATGAACCTAACAAGGCACGGATTTATCCGATTTTATCTATACTTTGTCGAACGTAATTTTCCTTAAGTTCCGAAGATAAACTTTCACTGAAGCTAAAGTCTTATTCAGACTCTCGAAATAGCCCAATCGAGACTAATATTGAAGTTTTCGAAGCTTCCGTTGAATACTCAATTTTGAAAAATGAAAATCTTTATACAAACCGTTTACTATATATACTTTCTTTCTACACTTGAGAGCGTATATTTTATTGCATTGAAAAACATGACCAACTTATTTTCTCGAGTACCAGCATTCTTTCTTTCTTTCTCTCTCACTCTCTCTCTCAACTTTGTAACAACTTTTGAGTGGTTGAAATTAAACTAAATCCCTTTTTTCTCGCTCATCCTTACCCTCTTCGCTATATCTACCCAGTTAGCTCCAAATGGGGATGTAAATTTAAATAAAAAGTCATGTTTTCAGAAAACATTAGATATTAATATTTATACATGCAAATAGCGTAACATTAAACTAAACTTTCGCCCTGACTTTATTTAAAGGTATTTATAACAGTATTACCGCATAGTAGTTTTACTTCGTGAATTAAACAACAATTATTTATTCGATTCGAACAGAATTCATCTCTTTGATTGAAAATTTATTTAAAATTTTTCTTCGTCAACTAAAAATTATTATATTTTTAGTAAAGTACTATTTTATTTTATTACATGAAAGCTTTTCAAGTTTTTCATTGATACATAGAAAATTATATCATTATTTCATTTTCTATAAATGAAGTCGAAATGAACCGTTGCTTTGATAAAGTACTATTTTTTAAATTATCTATGATTTTTACCGTACGGTGAAAAAAAAGGTACAATCGATGAGCGAAAAAACAAGTCCGTTTGTTATTTTGAATATGAAGATGTTTGAATACGAAAAATGGATACGTATAGCGCGAATAACGGGTAAAACGTTTCAAAAACATGATACGAAATTCAACACATCCATCGTCGGTGCAATTGTTCGACGATCACAACAGGACACGAGGAGTACGTTTTTCCTTCGTGATGTACAAGAATAAAACAGCACTGGTCAAGGCAACGACACTGGCGATAACATGCGAGCGTGGCCTGTTTGCGAATTGCAACATTTTAAGCATCCTTGAATGATATGCGCCACAATGACGAATACCTGCACGCCCGCACATCGCATCTCTCGCAATGTAAATAACAACTTTTAACGTGCATTTTTTCTTCTGCAGTACAAACGGAGATACAATTTTTCATGTCATATTTCATTTTTAATTTATGAGCTTTTTATTTATTTTTATATTTCCATGCCAAATTAAAATTGCAATTAGAAAGTGGCTAGTCGCACGGCAGAATTTCTAAGAGAATATAAGAATACATGAGAGTACATGAGAGTACATAAAAGTACATGAGAGTTCACGAGAGTACACGAAAGTTCATGGAAATAAACAAAAGCAGATAACGATCTCTGCAGAGTAAAAGATATTTTGTCACAGAGTTTCAAAATAAGTATAACTCCATCTTATGTGATTAGACGTTAAACAATGTTTACAACAAAAATGCATCAATGACTTCGAAAAACATACGACGATGAAAGATCTGCATATTGTTATACTAATAGCAAATTAAAGAAGGATTTGAACAGGTATGGAGAAGCTCTCCAACTCTTGTGAGAAAAAATTAGTTTATTTAAATTTATTATACAAATTGCAATATTATAATTTTACCACAAAAATCAACCAAATTTTATGTATTTTTATTTAATTTTTATAATTATTTTTATAAATTTAACATCACGGAAAACAAACTTTTACTTTACCAAATTATACACAAACCAACTTTCATTTTTAAACATTTTCACCTAAACCGAGATATATTTGAACCGAGTTTCGTGTTATTTTTATTAATTTATACAGATCAAAATTACATTCTGCACAAAACGAATTACATTTTCAACAATTTCAAACATTTCACAAACATTGATATCTATTTATATTTAATTATATATATTTATATTCATATAATTTCTAACGTTTCTATCATTCAAAATGTCATCCCTGATATTTTGGAATATCAGGGATACCATTTGATGATATAATATCATCAATATTTTGGAATTCTTAGCTTGTTTATTACTTATATTTTTGTTTCAACTTCACTCTCATTTACTCTCATATACTCTGCCGTGTGAATGACGTGTATCAAAGATAATGAGTACATTGGGAATCAGATATAACTTTTAATTCAATGTATACAAAATAATTGTTTTTTGTAAAAATTTTTTATTTTGTTGCTTCATCGATGACAGTCGATGAATTCTTTACCATTTGAAAATTTTTGTATATATACAATACTATAATAGTATACTAATTATCTACGAGTTCTACAAATTAACAAAAATATAGATACAAACATATTTAGCTATAAACATAGTTTCATTCCTTGACTAGAATTCCACCTTCCCGTTGTTTTCGGTCTTCTTCTCTATCGATGGTCTAAGAAAGCCACCGACCAATTCGTCGTCCTTAATTTCCCTTGCAGTAGTTGAAATTGCGACAAGAGAACATCTAAACAAATGGATTGAAATAATAATGATAATATAGGATTAAATGTTAATAGAATATTCGTAATTTTTAGTTAATGTGAGACTACATAGTTTGTTGAAAAGTCTCGTTTCCCTTCATCTTTTATCGGCATTTCCATCCTTCCTAAAGCTAAAGCTTTTATCATAATGATTTGAAACAAAAATAATGAAATATGATTTAACAAACGGTTTTAAATAAATTAAAAAAAAATTAATAACGCATACACAGATTTGTTTAGATTTTTCATTATTCAAAAATGTATCAAATTTTTTGAAGATGTCAAGCTCGGTTATAGGGTGTTTGGATTCAAGCTTCGTTTTTAAATCAACAAGAATTACAAAAATTATTTTCGGACAGACATGGCAAGAGGTGCATTTATTTTCGTGTAATTTTGGTTCACGTCATTTTGAACACCCTGTCGCAAAGTTGCCATTCGAATATTAAAAAGTAAAAATCCATTTACTATCGAAACGACACTACACCGAAAAATAAGATGTATTAAACGCACTTTGGAAATCGAGAGCCCGTGTCTTGTTCGTACTGCTATGAATTAAGCACTAACCTAAGCACTGCTGCTAACCAAAGTTAAGGCTGCTCTAAAGGAAAAGTATCAAATCATTGTCAAGTGTTCAAATAAAAATAAAATAATATTGGAACTCTAAAGATCTGTTTAAAACTCCTTAGAACTCTTAGAAACTCCTCGGACCTCTTTGTACTTCTTTGGAACTTTTGGAAAGTCTTCGTAACTCTTAAGAATTAAGACGTTGAGTTGTCAACAAAGATGTCAACTTTGAATACATCACAGTTTTCAACCCCTCACTGTTGCGATTTTGTCAGGTTGAGGTGATCTTCCAGTAAATGCTTTTAACTTGGCAGTAACTATTTGCGCCCTGCCATCTACTGAGCTGTGTATTCTGAACGGTGCTTTTAATACACTTAACACAATGTATACCTTGAATTTCTCTTAAGCTTAAACAGTGTGTTCCTTGTTGTACAAGTGGAATTATTGAATGTAATTTCATTGACTATTTTGACTTTACAAATTTGGCCCCTGTTAGAGCTCAAGTTGATTTGTTTATTTTTTTATTCACGTCAAATAATCTATAAGAGAGAAATTAAAAAAACATCAAGATTATTTTTAATTATCCTTGCATCTGACAGAATATTTCTTCGAAATAAAATTGAAATAAGTTTGCAAATTTATGATAAAACTCTAGGGTCTATAGCACTCAAGTGACTTCGTAAGACACATGCCGTTTAAGAGTTCTGAGTAACGAAGAGACAAAATTTAGAATTTTAACATACTTGCAAAGATTTATAGATAAAATACAACTTTTTACTTTTTTGATCTTTGTCCAAAACTTTTGCTGCTCCATCTGGCGGGGAAATACTTATTCATCCTTATATCGGGCACATGGCCAGGTTAAACTAGCACGCGGTTTGCATACACTAAATGTTCAAGCATCTCAAATTTTATACTCATTGTTCTCATTTTTATTTATGCATCCAGTGAACGAGTTTGTGGGCAGGTAAAAGAATCAGATCTATGTTTATACACGGCAAAGTACATTTGGGTACAAAAAATTGGCGGATGCACTTTTTTTCACAATCTGTAATGGTGAAGTTAAAATGTTGAAAAAAGTATATATATTTTAAATAGACTTCAATTAATACTTTGAGATATTTCATCACAATCGCTAATAACAATTTTGAAATGTGTGAAATAAATGAACAAATTTCTACAATCAGTAAAGGTATTAAAACAATATATATATGTTCTGTACAATGTTCTGAATTGGAAATATTCATGTAACTTGTTTGAATGTCACCGTAGTAGCGATTTGACGTGGATATCTACGCCAGTAGATATTGATCTCATCGGGCTAATGGGAAACTGTTTACAGTTTTCTAGATCAAAGCCAGGTAACCACTGACCTAAAGCTTGGATTCGATGTGGTCCTCATGAATATGATAATGTAATTGTTTATTATGATTCATTTTAAAAAGTGCAGTATTATAAGGTCGAGTGTTCAAATTTTACTTTACTAAACAACAATTTGACTTTTTAATTTAAAATCAACTTTAAATTCATTATTTTAGCAAGTTCTTTTACAATAACTAACGCTTTAAAATTATCATTCGTACATTTACTCTAATACATTTACTTTACGACATTAACATTTTGTTTTAATTTTAATAACAATAAATCGAACAAATTTGTTAATAATAATAATCAAGATTTGTTATTTTATATAGAATTAATGAATTATTTAGCTTGTAATAGTTATCGCTTGATGTCATAACAATTTTTAGTATGCCAGCCGAGTTCGCTCCACATAACTATTTTATAATAGTATTGGCATAACCAATTATAGCTCAGTTATAATTTAATAAATATAATTTAATTGATGAAAGAAGCTATAATATTTTAAAACTAATTATGTATGTCAACACATATTAAATGGAAAACACAGAAATAAAAAAATCCTTCAATTTAGGTAATTATGCATTCAATTAACAATTTGAATTTTTATAGACAAATATTTAATTGATAAATATTATTTAATTAACAATTTTTTAACTGATATTGGAAGTTATTTTTTTTTTATAATTATGATTTCTTGTTATGATATAAATAATAATTATTAAATATTTTATTAGTAGTATATAATTAATATTGAACAATTATTGTATTGTTTAATGTAATGGAATAAAGATACTGCCATAAAAAAATATATATAACAAATTTGATAAAATTAAATTTATAGCAGTTGATCTTAATTGGAAATTGAACCTATGAAAGTATTGTTCTTACTTTAACGCATTACTTTCTAGAGTGTCGATCATCGGGTCGCAATTGAAACGTTCAGATTTCTTGATTAGGGCCATATGGGCCCTAATTTGATTATGTTTATAATTCGGCTCAATCAATACTTCTACTATATGGCAACGGTTATTTAAAAGAAGTTCCATTTAGATTTTTGTTTATTTGATTTGTTGATTAACAAATTGAAATTTATATTGTAGGTCGTTGTTGTATATAGGTAAAAGCAAGCGGGCGTATTATATCTACCTGCTCATTCACTTGCTAAGCATTCAGTCTGTGCTTACTCGCTAGCTCTCGCTTGCTTGCTTTCACCACTGTTTGACGATGCGAACATGACGCGCGCGAACATGAAGCGTGCCTGCCTTGCACTTGCATCGCTTGTATGTTTCGGCACGTACTGGGTATTCACAAGTCAATATTGCACGACATATCTGCGTGGCAAGTGTTACGATATATCCTTACGATATACCTCCCAGCACTAGTCGCGATGTACAAACCATGCTTTTGCAGGTGTTGAATGCACACGTCACTTATGTGTATAACAGATTTTCCCTTACGCCATGCGTTAATATTTAGCGCTTACTTTGCGTCATAAGTTACGAAAAAGTATGAAAAAAGAGCAAAAACATTCGATTTTTCATACACTCGCTCATTTTTTTATAGTTTAAAGCATTGCTTTGATACCAGTCGAGAAAAGACAAAGAAAATTTAAATTTACTTAAAAAAATAGACTTTAGAAAAGTGATTTAACTTGATTGTATAAAGTTAACCTATTAAAACGAATTAAAATGATTCGTTTTGAGGTTTTCTTTGTTTTTATTTTTCTTTTATTTTTTTCTGTTTCTATTTTACAATTTAAATATTAAATGTTGTAGACAAGGGTGTTTTAATAATAACTCAGTTTTTTTTAAAAAAAACCAACAATCTGATATTTTTAGAGACATAAATATGGCTGTTTCTATTTCTTTTATTGATTATTTTCATGGGCGTGAAAGTTCCAGATGACAAAGTCATCTTAGCCAAACATGAGTTACAGAAACATAATGAATTACAATACTGAACTGTCTAATTGAGTACTTGGCAGAATCATCAAATTGGACTAATTAACTGCTAAATGCAATGCACTTTACTTATAGTCTTCGACGTGTGTAGGCACATAGGATAAGAATGTGCTTCCCATTACGATAAAATGAATATCGGGACCACGTGAACAATTATCAATAAGTTTTTTCTTAAAAAAGAGATATAAAAAAGAGGAAACCGTTACAGGGTGTATAAATCTGACTAAGCGGAAATGTATCGTCGTTATTATTTTGAAATAATATTCGATTGAGCAAAACTTTAATTATGCTTAAAATAAAAGAAAAGATTTTTAATAGGAAATATAGCAAATAACGCAAGGATATAAGAAAAAAAATTGATGTATAAGGTTGTATGTAAATAAACTATACAATTTGTTAATGAGTTCGTTAACGATTCCATTATAAAAACAGTTGAGTATTCAAATAATAAATATGCATCGATTTCAATTATCCGATTTTTGCATGGATAAACTATCAGATTTACCACTTTTAGACGTAAGCCGAATGCATCCTTCTCGCTAGCGTCAAAAGATGTCGTTGTGCACAATCTGTAGCAGATCACGAATATGATTTATTCCTCGCACAATCTGTGCTATACGTAGAAAGCATAAGTAAAAGTATACCGAAGCTCTGACGTTTTGCAAGTCACATTTACGAGCTCCTCAATATATGAAACCAATTGATATTCCTCGTTGATAAATTCCTCGGAGAAATAAAATTTCATCCTCATCACGGTTTTTTTATGAGGGATCAAATTTTTTCAAATGTAGTTTATTTTCACATTTGTAAAATGTTTTTTTTTTCGATTATTATTATCTTTTTTATTTATTTATTAATTTTTTTACAAAATTCCTCTCTGACTCGATGCATGACTCTCGTTTGTGTTCAAGTTGTTCCCGTCCTGGTTTATTTGATGCATGTGCTATGTTACACGGAACAATTCTAAGCGACTGCTTCGATATGACCTAGTAACAAGTTTTTTGTTACACATTTCCTGCGGGAAATCACATGCTTTTTAATTAAAAAATTGTAGCTTGACGGGTCGAGTTTGACAAAAGATAAGAAATAATAATTGAATATACACTCGATGTCCGTACGCAAACTTTCCAACGCTTGAAGAATTTAATTTTGTGACGTACATATAATCCTATCTAAATATAAGGATTTGGTTTACATTGCTGGCAATATATAGTACACAAACAATGCTTTGTGATACAAAGTGGCTGAGAAATGAGATTAATGACTATGATGAGAAAGTATTACACGATTATAGAGCGAAAAAAAATGAGTAAAGAAAGAATAGTTTTTACCGTCTTAGCACTTAGAGCTCGAACGGATCACGGATTCTATATCACGAACAAAAAACAATATTTTTAATACGTTTAATAAGACGTTAATAGTTTCAGTTTCTTTTCCCCTTTAGAGGTATTTCAAATGTAACATTTTGTCAAGTAGTTTAAGCGTAATTAACCTAGGATCTTATGCAAATTAAACTAAACTTTTGCACCTAATTATATATTTATGGCACTTGTTGAAACTATACAAACATGCTGAACCAACAAATGTGATGTACATTTAATTATATGTATTCTGGCATATTACATTTTGAAGAAGTTTCGCATGAAAATCAATTTCTATTTTTTGATTAACATAATCGACCAAAACTATTCAAGTTTACAATTGAAAAAAAAGAAAAACATTTTTTTGTTATCGATTAGAAAGCTTCGGCAATTCTACATTTATTCTTTTCCATCATTCTTGGCATCTAAATTAATTGTTTCTCAAACGAGAATTCATTTTTAAACTACAAGTGTAAAAATGAAAATTTCTCATCGACGAATTATAAATTAATTTCATTTCATAAAATTGATTTGATTCTTGAAATTCGAACGTCAATTGTTTAAATGAAATATTATCGGATCTTGCAACCAGAACAATAATGTCTGCTGTTCACGATAATGGAATAAATCATTTGAACTAAGATCAAGTTTCGTAATGTTATCAAGCATGAACGAAACGTTGATTGACAGGCGTATATTGATTTCGCGCGTTATAACCGTCAAAGGATTCCTACTCCGAACGATTCAGATGTTCAAAACTACTGTCGCACATGATTCCTGCGAAACGCACAAGATGATATTTAGTAGATGACAGGCACGTATACGTCGTATCAATCGATGTCTGGTCTTGGCATTTTCAAAGCGTCTATTTAAATGTTATTGCCAGGCTTTGACCCTTCGGTCACCAAAATATAGGAACGTTACAACGATAGCGAGCTTCATCGATCCGTATTTCGCTTTTCAGCTACAACAGAGGAACTTTAAAGGCTCCGGTCATGTGAACGAACGTGACCTTTGATACTTCTCTCGTTTCTCCAGTCACTTTTCTTTAAGAAATACGAAATACCTGCGGTTAGGATTACAGTCAGATTGATTTGCATATCGAAATTTAAAGACTGTTCTGATTCCTCCAACGCGAAACATCGTTTAAATTAAAACTCAAGAAACAAATAGATTTTGGACGATTTGATATTTATACAAAGATAAATATTTTTTAAATAAATATTTTTACTTGTTCAAGATTTCTTGCTTGTCATGTAGTTAGTTCGAAATTGTCAGAACAGTTTACAGGTTCCAACATGTTCGAAAGTTTCAAACAATTAATAAATAAACAATTAAAATAGTTTTGTTCAAAATTGAAGTATTAGATTTTATAGGGGTAGGTGGGGTAATAATTACGGCAGGCTCGATTATCATTGAACAATTTAAAAAAAAAACGAATTAAGATAACTATAGAATATTGTTAATACAAATGTTAATCATTATTTCAACAAACTTTGACCCGAAAATTTTCAAATGCTGACTGAATTTTAATATTTATAGGCGGCATTTAATATTTATTGAATTAAATAATAATATTATTAATATTATTTATTATTTATTATTTATTTAAAGTTTGGAGTGTCCTACTCAAAGTTTATTTTCTTACAATATTTCTGGATTTTAATCAATATGATGATTGTTTTTACTTTTTATTATGAACTAAGAATGCAAGCCTATTAATATAAATCGATTTTTTAACGTTACGTTATTAAAAAATTGGAATCACAATTACCCTTTATCCGTTACAAAGAACGAAGTATTTGTGACGGCAAGCCTGTGGCTAATTGTGACCCAGCAAACGAAAGTCAGCATGCGCTGAACGTTTCAGACGATTGAATGCTTATAAGAAAACTTCAGAAGAAAAATCAACGTATATAAGTGTACTCAAATTAGTTAATTATATCTGTGTTATACTTCTTTTCACTTTTTTAATCAGAATGTTTATAAAAGATTTTTTTTTTTTCACAAAAACTGCAAAGCTATTTTCAAGTTCCGTTCAAATTAAATTGTTAATGTTTCAGATTTTTTTCATAATTTCAAATTATTAAATAAGATTTTAAATCGATAAAACATTTTTAGGGAGTATCTTAATTTGTTTTGTTGTTTCTTCCTACAAAAATGATAAAAATCATGATACGATGTTTGTATCAGTAAGTTAAAATATTATAATAATAATAATATGAAACGTTGGATTCTATAACCGGACTTGCGCTCGCAGGCCTTCTTTTCAAATCAAAAAAATGTCGTGGAAAATTTTGATTCCGATATTCTTTAAGTGGTAAAGATATTTTTTTTTATCTAAAAAACAACTTAAAGTATATTGAAATCTTCTCGATACTTTTTCGTTTTGAAAACATAACCTCCTATGGCGCAAGTCCGGTTATAGAATCCTACGTTTCAATTTATGGTTTGCGTGTACTTTGAGAGATTGATGTAATATTAAAGAAACGAAAAAAGTGTCAACAAAAAAAGTGTGAAAAAGCATATTCGATGTATTTTTCACGAATAAATTATATTGTTAAACGATTATTTATGAAATCACATTTCTCCCTATGCCATCACACAGTATCCTATACTAGTGAGACGAATAATATTTATGAATAATATTTTCATCGATATGTTATTGTTTTTAGTAATATTTTGTTCTCTAAATTTTATTTTGTAATATTCTATATGTAGGGTCCGATTAACTAGAATAATAATTTTAATTGCGGTCGAAGGGAATCGATTGATTTCTGAGGACAATTGGGTGTTAATTGTGAAACACATGATCGATGATGTTTAATGCATAAAAAACGTCTATATAGTAGCATAAAAATAAAAACGAAATAAAAATATTATTTCTCAAATGTTGATTTTATCATGTCGGTTGTTTGTACAATGCTTTGGTAATGTCATTGCCAGCAAACGAAATTAATAAAATGGAAAGGTACTCCATTAAATTAATTCCACTGTTTTCTTATAGCTCGAGAAATTACATGAATTTTTTCATCAAACGAAAATTAAAAGCACGTCAGAAGTGTTTGTAACGACATTTTTTGTCTTCCAGCGCCAATTAAATTTAGCCGTTTTGGTTGATTATCCGATGTTTGATTGTGGCGGAGGACTTTTTTCCGAAACGTCATTATCGTGTACCGCTTCGTGACAGAAATTAAGCCGAGGGTCAAATTCGTTTAGCGGTTAATGTAATTAACTTTTTTTATTCAGTGAGCGAAAGCTGGTTACAATAGCCCGACGATATCGAATAATTGATTGAAAATATCAATTTCCCAGTGACGCGTTTTCATTTTTCAAAAAAGCGACGGATGCAAAGCCCAGAGTTTGCAAAACAAATTTGATGGCGGACAAAAAATTGGTGTCACTCGTTCTGTATGGAGCAAGGCATTTTAATTATAATAAAAAGCAGCAAAATGTAACTACCGAAATGAAATATGAGTGTCGCGTCGGACGTGTTACAAAAACGGATGAATAGCTGCTGGAATTAACTTATTTCATCGTGCATTTAAAACATTAACCGTTTTTGCTGGATTAAAACAGCTTTCTGTATTTTGCTGGTGCCGTTATCAATGGTACGTTATACTTTTTTCTTGTTTCCCGCTCGAATACGTCCCAGTTGTTATGTTATATCATTTTCTCGAGTTGCGACTATTGTTTTTTTTCTCTGCTACGATTAAAGCCTTTTATTTCGTCAGGCATTTAAGTTCTTGCGAATGATCTTCGCGCCCCCATTTCGAAGTCGAAGTTTGTAGAAAAGAGAAAAAAGATCGATGTAATATTAACTTTGCTTTGCATGAATTTACAATAACGCTCTTGCAATCGATTGTAGAACTTTTTTTTTCAATTCAGAAAAAAAAATCTTTAATTAAGCTGCGTACGAATGTCTCAAAAGTATAATACTAAATTACGAACGCTCTCGTATTTCAGGGATAAGAATTTAATTTCGCCTCTTATTACTTAATTAATAGGTGTGTCCACGAAACCCGATATCGTCGAAATTTAATAAAATGTGAGAACATAACTTATTTTCATGTCCAGCGAAAGAATTCATTTTTAGTCCCTCTTTTTCTCTCATTCTGAATCTTTTACGACACGTTTCCCTGTGAAATAATAATTTTATTTAAAGCCTCGACTCAAGGGAACAAATGCTCTCCTATAATGTAAAGTTTTTCCTGACGTTTTGTACTTTTGAAATTAAAATTTACTTTCTTGATGAAAACCATTGTGCAATCGGTTATTTTTTATTAATTTTAAAACGGCTTTTTTGCAACAACAATTTCATTGACTCGGAAAATGTAAACTTACATATTGAGAGATGTTTTACATTTTTTTTACTTTATACTTAATATTCTTTTAACCTGGAAAAATTCGAGACTTTATTCTGTCTGATGCAGAAAGATAATAAACGACGAACAAATTGACCCAATTCTGCGATTTCATAGAAAAATTTCAATCTCGTCAATGTCTGCATATAAACAATTCATTGACTTTCTTTTGAAAAATGTTGAATACAATTTTTGCGCAAGGCTGGATAATCATTCGCAAATTTGTGACGGTTCTTGTTTACAGCTTCTTTTGTTTTAGCTGTCTTGAACAAGATAGAAACAAACAAAAACTGCAGTTACCATTATCACTCGACCTGCAAAAAATAAAAAAATAAAAAAAATGTTCGATTGTTCGTTTTTCATTTGACAATTTAAATTGCTATAAAACATGACACACATCAATCAAAGCATTATTATTTAATTCGAACCATTTTCTACTAATTCTTTGTTCCGATTTTCATAATTAAATGATCCTGACTATTTTGTACAATGAATTGACAAAGTTTTTGCCCACGACAGAGTGCATTGAATTGACAATGACATTTCCTTAATCCAACATTACTGTTGCTGTATAATAACCGAAGCCAAACTTTCTCCTTCGTGCAATTAAGTGTCATTACTTTCACTATATTTACACGATATACTCTGTAACGGCCATTCAAAAGTTTTAGTAAAAAAGTAACAACAACGCGATTAGAAATTAAAATGTTATAATGGGATTCAAGAAAGTTGACTGTTTTTTTCCCTAGGTGTACAACGTTTATTTGAAATTAATAGAAACTTATAATCAATAAAGATTAATGTTTTATAGTAACAGTGTAGAGAGATGGTTTTGAAGTTGCAAATTTCATATTTTTGAAGATATAAAAATAGCGCTCTTTGATCAAAATTAGAAGTAATTTCTTGATCAAAATAATTATCTTTAAAGTTGAACTCAACACACAAAAGTTTCATTAAAAATTTTCCATCTATTAGGAGAAAGTTTGTGTGAATAATGCGCTTAAAGTTTACGATAGGAAGCAGACTGCAAACATCATTAATATTTTTAAAAAAATCCTGCAGCTGTAATATCAATAAAATTAAATTAGCATTCTTATCGGAGCGTGTAATTAATTACTATTTTCTTTTGTTTCAGGTAAGTTTTCTAGCATTAAATTTGAAAGAGGTTAATCGCTACTGCAATTTGTACCGTCAGACTTATTGAAGTGAGTACAAAAACTTTAGATCAATTAAGGATAACGCTCCAAACGTTTGTCATGATTAGGCGGTAGTTGTTAAAAAATTGAATTATTCCAGTCGAAAGGAACTGTTTGAAAAAACATTTTCCTTTATTTGTGCAAACATTTGTTTTTAATTGTTATTCACTGACAGGGTCAAATCTGGTAACAAAGATTGTAAAATTTGAATTGATATGAATATGTAACATCATACATATAATTACATTGATCACGATTTAAATTGAATTATCCTTGGAGTGTGCCGCATAATAAAAAGTTCCAAATGTTAAAAATTCATCAAATCAGAGACCAGAATTAATTTAACCTTTTCTTTTTTATCTTAAAAATATTGAACTGTAATTATTTATTAATAATTAAAAAAAAAACAAACTAAATTTTGAAAAAAGTTATTTTTTCCATAATTTTTTTGAAACGCGTGGAATATTTATATTGATTGTGATTTTAATTTTGCTCGAAAATTACAAAGTGAAGTGTTGATGAGAGGATATGAAATAAAATAAAATACTCAAAAATGCTTTTTCTCTTCTGCAACAAACGTCTAACAAAGTAACGTTCATCAAAAACCTTATTTGCTCTATGTATTTTCACCTACTATATCTACCTTGTTGTCAAGTGGCTGACGAGCCGATGGCCAAGATGAAAAACACTGTTTTTGTTGCAAACCAACATCTGTGCGTGAATTATAATTATACACATTTTGCATCGCGGCAAAATTGCCATCAGACGCCTCTATAGCGTATACGATTTAATAATGTGTGATATCACGGTCATAGAATGAACGTCAGCTCGGTCGTCCAATCTCAAGATCAGACCTCGGTCGATGAGAGTATTGGGCGTGTTGTAATAACGCGTACGTCAGCTATAAGCTTTTCAGTTACTGAATTCTAATGCAATCTTTGACATCGCGCAAATGAGCAGAATCCCGAGGTCAACCTCATTCCCCTTGTTTATGTCTGCGATTCTTCCGCTTGATCCGTCATCCATCGCGATCACCTACTTTGAATCACGCGCACTGATCCTTCAACTGGAAAAAAAAAAAAAAAAAAAAAAAAAAATATCCGATCTTGATCCAGTTAGAGAACTCATTGAAATGAAACTGACGATTTTTTGTCCCGTCGCTTATTTTTATCTATGTCAAGAGCGCGTATCTTTGTTGTTTAACGTTTCAATAAATAAACTTGTGTTCAAGTGATTAACAAGTCGTGCACTGCACTTGTCGTGAAACGTAACGCATGGTTCCCGCCATGTGTGTATACGTTTGCCCTTCGACTCCTTAACGACGATTTTAATGCAAATTTAATTACAAACTCGAGTATAGTATTTGCACATTTATTGAGAAATTGCGGTTAATTTAGTTGCAAGACTGATTGTTCAATTTGGCGCTCGTCGCTCTTTTAAAGGTAACATTTGTCAGTGTTTTATCAAGGACATCAAGTGTTAAATCGAATTTTTCAATTGTGACTTTTTGAATCGCGTCGTTTTACAAGCCATCATTGCACTTAATTGAAATATTTCATGCGCCTTTTATTTTCCGATGTATTGTGGGATGACAATTTTTCGATATTAATTGTAATATACTTTTTTTCTCCATTTATTAATTATAACGATGAAATTGTATTTTGTGTATAAATTGTGTATGATGAATTGTATGTTGTAAATAAATAATAAAGCATTCTAGATTGAAACCGTTAACTATTGATTTTCACTAATTTGTTCAAGTTGATAATAATAAAAATAATAAAACAAATTAAATCAATTTAGCGAATTGTTTATCTTATAAAGAGGTAACGTTAAATTAAAGAGAGTTATATACTCGGTTTTGCCTAACACGATTAAAAAGAAAGATCGAATTATTTATGAAAGCATTGCAACGAGAAAGGTTCAAATGGAAGTTATAAAATGTAATATGTAATTGGTCGTGAAATTGTACTCTGATTCTGACACGAATCTAAATTTCGAATGCACCGCACCGTGTCTCTCCTCGCATGAATCGCATTGTTTGAGATCGATGATTAGAGCTGGTGTCGTGCATTCAAGTTGTATATTAAATTATGAACGTTCAATGTTAATTGATCGCATTATACGTTCATCTGCGGTGACTGGTCGTTGTGCGGTTACACGTTGCATTGAACGCCTTTACATGCAGAAACTGTAACCGTCATGTGGATGGCATACAGCCGCGCGCGCGGTACCGTATGTATCGTATACAGCGTGTGTATGTACACGTGTGTTTCCATGACTTTGTGCCGCAACATATTGCACAAAACCGTTGGGCGCATCAGCAAGCGCGCCGTGTGCCGCATGCTATTCAGTCCGGATCCTCTTGTCTATACGAAAATAGACAACAGACCGAAAGGGCTACTGGATACACGTCGTGTATTGCCATTCCACCAGAACTATTCGTACATTGTTTGACTACTTCCGCTAACTTTATGGCCGAACAATGCCACTTCGCTCCAAGTTTCGTATCGCGAAGACATGTTTTTGCACGGACACACGTGCGCGCTCGTGTATTATTATTTATCCGTCCGCGCGCACTCCCAATCCGATTCCGCTATCTCCTGGATATATATTATCGTTACCATTCGCTCGAATAACTTTACGACGCTCAAAACACGCTCATCATCTTTTTCTTTCGAGGAAACGAAAAATCATCGATCCACCGAAACTGAAAGTGCGCTCGTACAAATTTATTTAAATGAACGTTATACTAACAAGAGATAAAAAGAGTAGAGAGGACAAGTTCATAACCGACGCGATGAAATGATAAAGGAATAAGGACGGTGAATATTTGTCAAACACTTGGCCGTTTAGAATTGTTGATCTTTGTTCTTATTTCATTTGTTATAATTTAATAAGATGTTCCCAGAACATAATATTAGATATCAAATAAATGGAGCCGTGATAAAATGCAAATTATTAAAGTAGTTTGATCGTTTAGGGTTTCACTGGAGAGAATTTATTTAAAATTCAATTTTTATTCAGCGAAAACTTATATAATCAAGATTAAATTTTGATTCAATTGATATTGAAAATAAATATAGATTTTATAATTACTAGATGTATTATAGAAGATGGATTATCATTTATTGTTTTAAATTCTTTTAAAATGAATCGATAAGTTTATTCCATTTGAGTTGGGCTTTTATTTTGACTAGTGACTGTGACGACCAAACTATACTTTAAATGAGCGAGTCAATTCCTTATGCTAAGAGGCGGTGGAAAACACGTACACCCAGGAAGCAGCGGCTGAGAACGAGACGCGCATTCGAAGTCGCCGAGAGAGTCGGAACATAAACGCGTAAATTGTCAAAGGGAGTTTCATTGTCGGATGAATCGATAGGGAAGGAAATTAAAGCACCTTGTTCTGGCGTTTCTCGGTTGCTTGGAATCGGCAGATTGGATTGCAACTTCACGGAGTCAGGCTATTTATTCACCATCGCAGTTTATCCATTGGCTCTCACGGCGTGCACACTCTCGAGTTCCGGGCGTCCATTATTAGTTCTTAGCTGGCGTTTCGGAGCGATCTTCTGCAATCAGTTAAGTAACGATTGCGAGACGCAAAAACACGTCGCCCCTAAGTGGCAAGCTCTGCCTAATTGACGTCCGATATTATCTTTCAGCTCGTGTGTTCGCGAATGGGAGAGGGGGAGAGGGGGGGGGAAGAAAAGGGGGAGAGGGGGGGGGGGGAGGGGGGGAGGGGGAGAGAGAGAGAGAGAGAGAGAGAGAGAGAGAGAGAGAGAGAGAGAGAGAGAGAGAGGCTTGACGGTTTTTTTTTTTTGACGTAGAGGCTAATTCGTCGCCAATCACAACGATGAGATTAATTTGATGGCCTGTCGTCGTATCGCTGTCTGCCGAAACCAAATCGCCATATGCAGACGAGCGTAAACAATCGCAAACAATCACGCTAATGGATACCTTCCGAGAAAACTTGTATTTGCGGCGATGTAATAATCGTCTGCGCGATGGCCGCAAAAGGATGCCTCTCGTCGTGGAGCATGCACTTGTGTGCAAACTCCGGGCTCGGCTCTCTTCTGCAATACCCAAGTTTCGCTATGCGCCTTTGACATTTTAGCAAAGGTCGGTCGGATTATTATTATTTGCCAGGCCAGCATGGATGCCCCGATCATCTCGCAATCTCGCTTAATATTCGAATAATCCCAAACGAATTCCCTCACGTTATTAATAATTTAATTAATTAACTCGAAACGTTTCGTCCAAAATCAATTTTAACTTTTAACGAAGCACTTTCTGTGGATCGCAAATTAAAATTGGCTTTTTTTTCATGAGTTGTTTGTTGATAAAATGAATGTATCAAGTTTTTTTGATAACAATTCAAGATTGCTTTAAAATTGACTAAAAAAAAAAAAAACCAAGAGAGCGAGATAAAGAAAGGGAGAAAAAAGCTTTCAGCTTGGAGACATCATTTTGTTTGGTGTTTTATGACACTCAGGCGGGAGAAAATAAAATCGTTGTTGTTTTAATATGCATTTTGACGCAAAAGAATTGTGCAGATCCAAGAGGCAAGTATTCAGATCGAAGTTAGTTTGTGGAGAGGTCTGTTTGCCTGCAAGAGGAAAGTATGTTTTTCTTTGAATTTTAATACTTTCTGTTGGCGCAGAGGTAGACGTGGAAGTACAATCAGACGGATGTTGAGGTTGTCTCAGTGTTTCGATTTTTGCACAAAAAAGCGGGAAAATAACGTCAGCATCTGCAAACTGATATGTTGTCTTAGAACAAATATCAACAGAAGGAAAAGGAATAAAATAAGCAGGATTCTATTATACTGTTTCGATTCGGTTTGAATCTCGGATTTCATTTCAACTCGTCTTCAAGCTTGTTACTTTTTCGATTTATGTTGAAGTCTTATACGAAACCAACAGTGCGCACACCTAAGAAGAATTTACACCAAGGATATTGCGATAGCGACGCGTCGGTTTGGATTTGCACGAGTAACCTCAATTGGGCACACTCTCTGTCCTTACCTTATCAGTAATTTTGATTTATAGCCTGTTATCGTTAGGGACGTTTTACATAGTACACATAACCTAATTCGGATTATGCTCAGAGATTAACACGCCCAATAACAAATAGCGCTCACGAGTGCAACTTTTGTTGCAAGCATAATGTCATCAGCTCGTAAATCATTGATCAAATTTGTATTATCAAAGGCAACACTTTATTTACTTTTTTTTACCTTCATCAGCACTTTTTTACATTTATTTCCATCTTCTTTTGTTTTTCGTTTCATTAACAAAAGTAATTGAAAAAGCCGTTTGTATTGAAATGGCAGAAACGCTATATGTTTTCATTCTTTTTTCCACTTTGGATGCCGATCATTTTTCTCTTCATTTATTTTGTGCAGGGTTTCCAATGATGCCAACAAATATGAATTCCCATGTTGCAGCTTGTAAACAACGCTATAAACGTCCGTGTTGGAAATTCTCCTTTTAAAACTTTTCATGTACAAGGTTAATTGCCATCGTTGTGCTACTGATATGAACATGAATTGTAATTTCATGATTTATATAAAACAATTGGCGCATTCGTGATCCACTTAAACGTACGGTCATTGCAAATTCAACTTCTCCCTTTGTAACCAACGTTGACGGTAATTATTTATTGATGATTTTGTGCCCTCTTTACCATTTGCGACGTGTCTAATAATTTGCATTTGTTGTTAAAACCCCGGTTCAAAGGGAAATTCAATTCTGATTGAAATTGCATTTAATTCCATTGCAAAATTATCACGGTGTAATCGAATTAAACGAAAAAGTTGTTCAAAGTTACAAATTAAAAAGCAAATATCACTGAAACCTCGTTATTGTGCTAACAAATGCGTTTCTGTGAAACCACATTCTGCATGAAAGAGATTCATTTAACTACTATTTTATCGCATTCGATAGTTTTCACGAGAAACAATGGCACAGTTTCGAACAAATTAACTTACATTTTGAGAAAAATATCGCATTCATAATTGCCAGTAAAGTTTCAGGTTAATTATTACATTGCTATACTATTGAAGTTCAGATATTTTTTGTACTTCTTCCAAATGTACAGTTATGAAATCATCAGGAATGACGTATAGATGAGTTCGAATTACAAAATGAAATACAATTAAATCAATTGAAATGTAACTACAAAGTTACATAAAAAATTAATTAAAAATTAAGTCAAGATGATAAGATTACCAGTTTTGTTAATTAAAAGTGGTTGTTTTACGATGTCCTAAAAGGAAATAAAAATAGAAAATGACTTCAAAACGATATGTTTCATTCAAAAATGAAATACACCATAACTTTTCTCAATCTCAGTAATTAATTGTTAAATGAGTATGAGTTTCTTATTTGTTTCCAAAAAAAAATAAATAAATAAATAAAAATGAATAAATAAATAAATAAATAAAATTAATAATAATAGTGCCTGTTCAGCTGCAAACTTTTACAAATAGAATTTACTTAACGTTATTTTCAATTAAATTGAACTCAATATTTTCCAGTCAAGAAAAGGAATAGCATATCGAATGTGTCGATGTCAATAAAGTTGTATGCCCCCAAATTTGGATGCAAAGTTGCTCTTTCTCTAATAAAATGTGAAACTTGACATCACCAGAAAAAGATTTTCGTTTTAAAATTCGATGAAATTTGAAATGAGAAAAAAAAATGATAAAATCTTTTCAAGTATATTAAATCGCAGAATTTGATTTCACAAAATGCCATAAAATAATATGGCAAAAAAACACACGGCTAGCCCTGCAGCTATATGCTTTGTTCAAGACTTTTATAAACGACTTACTTACACTTTTCTTTTGCTTTCTTGAGGCCCAAATATTCCCTCTACGTCGTAAAATTTGACAGACGTCAAAAGTGATACATTAAAATGTCCGTTAGATCATATAAAGTGAGGATAACATTAAGAAAAAAAAAACAACCTTTGCCTTGTTTTTGTTAAGCACGCTTGTAAGAAAAATCGTAAATTACTTGTGAATAAAAAAAATGGCGGATAAATTTTATATAATAATTTGCTTGAGGTTAGTGAAACAACGTAAAAAATAATTAGGAATAATTTGGCATGCGGTCGCGGCTTCAGATCGAATTTATTTTCATTAAGAAACAAAGCTGAACGCAGATTGGTCCATTATTATGTTGTTAAACGTCACCTGAATGAGTCTATTATTTTTTATACTATCATTAATTACTCATTTTCGTTACTTACATCAGAGGTAATAATGTTTATGTGCAACGGCATGCGCACTCTTCTAAATGGACGCGTTGCATTGAAATTGTAATTTATGAAGCATAAATTCGACATTATCTTAAATTTTATGATACCACCGTGATACGCATTTCCAACCGACCACAATGATTCTTGCAGCGACAACATGGAAAAATGAACAAAAAATTTCACACCGATTTCAAGGGTCTTATAATTCGTTATAATTAAGCATAATTGAATCAACCTGAATTAAAAAACGCCACAGAGAGTTGCGCGCGCCCGACAGTTTATTATAAAGAGCTTTGATAAAAAGTGCGCCAGTTGATAATGATAAATGGCTGACTTTTTGCAAACTGATTTTTTCTTTTTTGTCGTTGCTATTTCGAAACACACACGGCAGAAAACGCTGTTCGACGTATGCAAAATATCGCTTTATGGAAGAAAATTTTGTGTCGAGTGTGCAGTCGCGCATTTTTCTTTTTCGTGCTTCCATTGCAAAAGGGTTATTTCGCTTGTCGTTCGTGAGGCGCATCGTGTACCCCAACGGTGGTACATGCGCTGACACGCTGCTTCCTGCTTTGCAGTCTTCTATTTCGTTTTAACTGTAAATAGAATTGTGAAAAATGGCCCTCTTTTTTTCTTCGCAGATTTCGTTCAATATTTTATAAAGTACCGCTATGTGTGTATGAAAACGCTCCGACAAATTTACAGTGGTTGTCGTTAAGTTTTTTTATATGCTTCTCAAACAAGTTTTTCTCGCGCGGATGAAGAAGTTTATGACGTGTATTTTGTGCATTTGGAGATTTTCATGGCTAGTTGGGGAAAGTCTCACATTTTTGTTTGGCGAAAAAAATATATATTTATCAACACTCATACAAAATAATATCAGTTTAGAGTTTAATTAAAATGAAATAATGATTACCTTTTTTCAACGAAATATGCGATATTTTTGTTTCCAAATTTAAATTATGGATTCATTTCAACGTCAAATGTCAGAGGTGAATTTCAATAAGAGCGTAGCAATAAATATTTGAGCAACTGAAGAGCAATAACTGCTGGAATTTATAGTTTGCATTTATTTAAATTTTAGTTTATGGTGAAAGTTTTGAGATTTTACGAACGTGGTTCTAACGTAAAAGAGAGTTTAATGTCGTATTATTTTTTTTAACGATGTTTAAGCTAGCTCGGCCGTTATATGGCAAGTATGAATTTCAATTAAACAGAAAATATAACCGTTTGTAGGTTGTATACTTGTGTAAACACGAATATTAATTTTCAACCTCTTGCCCTTATTTTTTATGGATAACAGTTATTATTATTTCTGGTTATTTTTATACAGAACTTTCACGATGTTCCGTAATTGATAATCGCGACTGATACATTTTTCTATATACTTAATTTATCTCACAGATGTTTTTCGCCACTTTTCATTAAATCATTCTGATTCGTTGTAACAATTCTACATATATATATATTGTGTGGAAATTTTCATTCAAACAACAGTCAGATGCTGTTATTTAGAATTGTGTCAAAGTTTTGTTTGCGACCTACACCAACTTGGCATCGGTAATTTTTGAAAGTATTTGATCTCTGCAAATGGTACTCGAACATGGCTTTTGGAATACATTTAAAAGTTGGTATTTTTATGTTGGACATTTTTTGTTTGTCATTCGAATTAAAAATGAATCTCATTTATAACATCCTATTGACTGTTCACGTGTCTCTATAGTTATAAGTTTTGTTTCACTTTTAGTTATTGTAGAGTTATTTTGAATTAAAAAATAGGAACATAGTGAAAAAAATAATATAGCATTGTTTTAATTTTCATTCCCATCGTATGCAGTAAAACAAATATTATTTCAACTTAAAAAAGGGCAGGGAAAGAAAAAGTAATAACGTTTGTGCAAAGGATGTCCGACTTGTTGGAGAATCAGCGACAGCTGTACACAATATTATCGGTATAATTCGTCGAGAAGACAAAGGATTTGGGACGTGCGACTTGGCTAATTATTATTTACATTTACCGCTTGTCAACGTAGCCCCGTCTATTTGCTAGTTTTAAAGTGGTCTTGTTGTGAGGTTCGCTGCAAATGCTCAGTCTGTAAAAATGTTCACAGTAAAGAAAGAAAGAAAGACGAGCAAAAACGAGGAACTCGTAAAAAGCAGAGAGGAAAGAAAGCCGAGAAGAAGAAATAAAGAAAGGAAAAAGAAGTGAGTGAAGTTTAAAAAATGGTGAATTTGAGGCTGCATGACATTCGGGTTGAACGTTGTTTTTGACGCTTGGCGAGCAATTGATGGCTCGTGACCGACTTTCCGCTCGATGACCCAGATTCGCGGCAGGCTACGTTTAATCCAAGATACTAATCTTGCGGCGTGCATCTTTCCGCTTTCTCTTGATTGCTTGCTTGCTCGCGCGCGCGCGTCCGTCCCGCTTCCGTTCGGATCTCTTTCACTCGGCCGAGACAGTTTTCTCTAGAGTGGAGACGTGTAGTCACCGATGCAGCGATAAGTGCACATACTTTGCGTCTGGGCGTGTACATAATGGGGAGTCATAAAACGAGCACGCTCCGATGGTGTTGAACGATGCAACCAACAAGCCAACGCTTCAGTTTAATCAGCTTAACATTACACTGAAAAGGGGCCTTTCAAAATTTGACTCACTCCTCCAATTGACGACGTTCCGCTGCAAGTCACACGGGCTTTGTATAGAAATCAATCTCTCGTGCGACCTACTCTCTTTTGTCGAGTCCCGAAAGGCGTTCGACACATCTGTACTTGGCTCGCCAAAAAACGTCTCGGCTTTATTTTCTTTTTTCGTCTTCCAAGCATTCGTCGCGCTTTCACCTTGGTCTACTTTTACCTCTCTTGAAACTTCCCTAAGACAGAGAGGTGGACTGCCAAAGAGACCTCGAGTATCAATCGCGATGCTTTCGTTTGTAGTGGAAGGAGAATTTAAATGGCTTTGACGTTTGCCTCGAGTATAGCGGAAGGAAAGAGCGTGTATGTATGGTGCCAAACCACGAAAGGGGGATCGGCGGCGCGACAGCAAAGTAGGCAAGCCAAGCGGCGGCAGCGGCACTAGTATAGTAGTAGTAGTAGTAGTTAGTAGTAGTAGTAGTAGTAGTAGTAGTAGTAGTAGTAGTAGTAGTAGTAGTAGTAGTAGTAGTAGTAGTAGTAGTAGTAGTAGTAGTAGTAGTAATAGTAGTAGTACCACCAATAGTAGTATTAGTAGTAACGTAGTAGTAGTAGTGTCGTAGTAGTAGGTACGTTGCGCACTGGTGGGGAGCGATCTCCCCGTTGAGGAGGTTAGGAAGACGGTGTCGGTGCGCGCGACTGAACGAGCCTCAGTGTTGCTCGGTCTGCTATTGCGCTCGGCAGCAGAGCTTCGCTTTCAAAAATAGTCGCGCTATTGTCGTTAGTTGTTGTTGTTTTGTCATCGGTTGGTTCGACTTGCCGCGGCGGTAACATGAACGCGAGCGCGATTTAACTGAGACATGGGATAAGTGGCCGCGGACCAAATCGGATCATACACAGATGGAGTTGTGATTATTTATTAGTGATTCAGTTGAAACAAAAGTTGGACATAGAGCGTGAGTCGGCGGTGCGATAAACGCTAACTCGTACAATGAGCCCAGCCTCCCAGGGGGCTTTGGAGGTGGAGCGTTACATTGGCAGTTGTCTGATCTCGTCGACGGTGAGGCCGTCGATCCACAAGGACTTGAAGTCGTCGGGCAAGAAGCTCGGCTACAACGCCATCAAGAGTTACGCCGCTGTGGAGCAATGTCAGGGACAGTACGCGACCGGATGGGCCGGCACACCACTCATCTCAATGACGTCAAGTCCTAGAAGGAACAGCCAACAGCGCTCGTCCCCCTCGCCGCAGAATCAACAGTTGAACCAGACGAAACAGCAGTGCAAAAACGACTTGGAGCAGCAATTAGCAGGGGGCCAGCTGCACAATAACAAGAGTCCCCTCGTGCGACTGGCCATTCACACGCAGGGTGCACCGCTTATTCTGACCGGTAGATTTCACCGTGGCAAGGGCATGAATCCCAACAACAATAACAATAACAACAACTTGGTCAGGTGTGCGGCGAGCCGTAACGGCTACGACCCGAGCCAGCGCAAACTCCAGAACCCGGTGCAGGTGAGCCCAAAGGAGCCGCCGGTGAGCGCAACCAACATCGACTCGCTGAGCGTGGCGAGCGACGAGAGTTCGAACAATTCGGAAAACAGTCTGCCGAGGATCATCAAGCCCCGAAAACGCCGGAAGAAGGACCGTAAGCCGATGCTCGGCAACGGCGAACTCAACAAGCAGAATTGTCAGGAGGAAGCCGCTGCAAATGTCGAGGCGACGTTGACGAAAACGCCAGCTCACGCGTGCTACGAATCCGGGCATTATCGGGGCCAGCGGCGGCCCGCCCAGATGCCCAAGGATAACTCGTACGGACGATTGCACACTTGCCCGACAAGCTCGCAGGAGGTTGTCGACACGAGGCAACAGAGGTACGCCTACCGACACGTGCAGGTGAAAGTGCTCGACGACAACCGCAATGTGATAGTGCCGCTGCCGGTGCGCCAGCTCAAGGGCTACCGCACCAACAGTAACAGTAACAGTAACAGTAACAGTAACAGTAACAGTAACAATAACAATAATAATAACGTGAACCAGCAGCGCTACGAAAGCAACGTGGACGAGTGTTACGGGAGCTGTCAGTGCCGGTACTGTGAGCCCTCCGCGCTCATCTGGGACGTTGACCCGAGTACCTACGGCTCGTCTCAGTACCACGCGGCGTACCCGAGCCGACAGCTGCCCGTGTTCCCATCGGCGTACGCCTGTCACGATCAGTACTTTGACGAGACCCACCAGCCGGGTGTCTGTCTCCACCGGGACGGCAGCGTAGCGGTGCTCCGTCGAAGTTGGAGCGACCCGGCGAGCTACTTTAGCGACGAGATCCCTGCGCCGCAGCGCGACGTTGGCGTCATCGGCGATCGGGGCCAGTCGGAGCTTCGCACGACTGGCACCGGTGGGGCCTGGCGCCCGGATGTCTCCTCGCCGAGTTCTACCTCCTCGTCGCTGCTCTCCGGTGCGAGCACCGCCGGAACGCAGGGCCTCGAGGTCTCCACGGAGATCGTGACCTCGCCGAACGGCCACCGCGACCTGGAGATCAAATTCTATTCCTCGTCACCGAGCTCAAGCGCCCCCGTCGGACTGGGCTTCGCGGAGGAGGACGCCGAGGAGGAGTTCAGCGACATCTGGAGCTACCACGAGTCAAAGCTGCAACAGGATTTCCGCACGCTGCTTCAGGCCGAGGAGTGAAAGTTGAACTGTGACACACGTTTGCTCGAAACTGCTTTCGCTCTGTAGACTAGACGCGCGATCGACCACTGTCAAATGGTGTTCAACTTGCTCGATTACATACTCAAAGAAATGTTTGCAATTTAACCATTGAGCGCACTTGTTTTTGGCTTTCAGTTATCATAATCATCACCCCCCTCTACTTCGACTTTACTCATTATTCAGAACTGTGATTTTATATACTTTTCTATAAATAAATAAATAAATAAATAAATAAATAAATATATATATATATATCGAAATATTTCATCAGAATTTTAGTGGACATCGCCAGTTGTATTGCTGTCTACCTAAATTCTCAAACAACATGCTTGCAAGTCCCGAATGAAGACAATGCCGTCTTTAAATAATAAGTCTTTTGAGAACGATTTAGCAAAATTAATGTCACAATTGAAGACAACTGAAATTGTTGGTTCAAGCCAAAAACAACCGAAATCGTGGTTAAAAACGACTAGTAAAAATTTCTTTCAGTGAAATGTCCGAGCGTGTGCCTGCAAGATCTCCCTTCGTTGATTCGCATTGCGAAATAGTCAGTTCAAGAGGCGAAGGGGAAATGTCAAATACTGCCACAAGTTGAACGAATTTTCGACAGCCGGCGACGATCGTACTTTTGACTGTGTGACTGCGTCATCCACGTGACCCTTCCGATCATTGTTATGTTGTGTTTTATAAATCGTGACCTCGCGTGGACGACAGCCAGTGGCACGATTGATTCGTCGACATCAGCTGTTTCGACCGAGAAGCCTTGCTGCAGTGGTTCCGATCGCGATGTGAATAGTGTGGGCGCGCCGGCGGTATTGTTGTGTGCATGTTTTTAGCAAGTGTGCTGTAGCGCCCGATTTCCGTTCGTTGTTTTTTGTTGTCACTGTCTGGAGGGGGCGCTGCGGCTTAATTTGTATGTAAGTCAACGGGCAATATTGGTAATTTCGACCGACAAAGAACAAGCGCAACAGGGATAGGCAAATGTCGAACCATAACATTCTCTAACGGTTCACGTATCATGCTTCGTTGTTATACGTGCCTGGTTTGCGCGAAGAGTGAGGCTGTTGAAAGACAGGTTAAACTACGTGACTCGTACCGGCGATGTTAGATTTTTGAAAGCGCGAATGTTAAACGTTTCGCGTTATTACACCAACCACTATAGAGTTTGGCGCATTTCAAATTCCGTCGATGTTGCCCCGCGGCTATTCAAATTCGGATCATTTTCTATTCTATCTATCAGTTTAAAAACACTGACCACTGTTAATAACACGTAGATGTCACGTCAGTTTACACACCTTTTTAAAATTTTTTCCTGTTTACAACGAATCTGCGCTTATAATCGTAATCAATTTGTTTGATGCGGACCGATGAAAATGAGTTTTTAATGCTATTATTACTACTATTACAACTACTACTACTGCTGCTGCTGCTGCTGCTGCTGCTGCTCGGTGCTTCGTTTGCCATTTGAAATACCATTTTGCGCACCTCGTTTAATATACGTGTTTGAACACCGGCTGTGAAAAACGCAGCTTATATTTGCTTTTTATCTTCGCATAAAAACGTTCCTTTTTTCAGCTAGTGAATTATCGGGCCGCAAAATAAATATAATGTTGTATTTAATTGTCAATCCCATCGTCGTCTTTGGCTTTGCGATAAGCATTTCCAGAAACGTATTGATTCGTTCGCTGGCATATCTGGACTCGCACGAATTTTTCGACTTATCAGATAATACGAAAGAAAATTATCTTGTACCAATCGTTGGCTGTCGAAAGTAAAGGCCACAATTTTTATCTTCGCTATTGCGCGAGTGTCGATGAATAATTCATGGACTCTCATTAGCAAGCCTTCATTGAATACGAAATTCACGGTTGAAAAAGGAATTGATAAACGTTTATTTATCAGCGCACCGTGACAACGAACCGTGAATTAATCGGATACGATTTGACGTCGCGGGTCGCGTGACATCGCCAATTTTGTTATTCTTTTTTTTCTTCTTTATCATTATTTTCGACGGTTGCACAATGATGTAAATTAGCTCGTATCGTTAATGCAGTTTAAGTACCGTTGATTGGACGAAAAAGTTGTTGGCCGAACAGATGCCGGGGATCTCGCGGTTATCGCACCATTGATTAATGGTGGCAATGTTCACGTGGGCTGGTGCACTGTTATAATTCGCCTACGTAAGAGACCTCACATTACACGCGTTGGTAGTACAGGGCGTGCACGTGACTCGTCTGGCGCAAATTGTCGAAACCCCTTTTTTTCGGTCGATAATATTATGACATAATTAAGCCCACATAGCGATCAAGTAACGTGTAATTTCTCTCACTCAAACAGCCTCGCCTCTTCATTAATGTCAATCCAACATCAAATGTCGCTTGCAATGATGTATTTTTCTTTACATTTTCCTAGCCAGTTTTTATACAATATGTTCCTTTTGTATTTTTTTAATTGCGCCTGATTTTGAATGGACTACACTTGAATTCCACTGTTTTGATTCTTTGTCGGACGACTTTATTTGCGTTCGAGCGAAAGCGTTCAATCTGTTTTAAATTTGAAAGAGCGATGATATTCGGTCGAAAACAAGAAAAGGAACAAGTCGGCGATAAAGAAGCCTCCAGTGACCTTCAGGCAGCAGCTCCGTGCTACCAGAAGGAATCCTAGTCAAAAGTCATGAAGCATCATTCGCTATTAAGTGCGGCACCTGATTCATCTGCCGCAAGTCACATATCGATCCATGTCGAGAACCCTAATCCTGCGTGTGACACAAGACATGCGTGACTTTCATCCGATTATGTAACGTGTCTACCAATTATATAGTTAGTCTACAAATTTGTTCTACTTTATAAGTAACCGCGCTGTGTGTATGTTTCGAACAATCGTTGATTGTTGTGTGACTTATATAGGCGACGGAGCCGGAAAGAAAGCGAGAAAAACGAGGTAACCAAAAACGACGAGAAGACGAGGACAAGGGATGATAAATGATTCGTATTGTGGGCGGGTACAAATGAGGCCACAGCGTAAATTGGCACTGAACGTTGTGTACACCGTATAATCACGCTGAAGAAGCTATTATGACGGTTCGCGTATAGTTCTTCAAGCTATGTGTACGTTTATAAAAGTATAGTCTCTCTTGTTGATATCGGTGTATCGAGTAATTGCACCAACCAAGAATCGCACTTTTCAATTTGGCTCTAATCATTCGTGTTGCGTCTCTCATAATCACGTGACTGCTATGCATTAACGCTGCCGATGATCCTCCGGCGGAAAACAAAGCGGTGCAATTCAAACGGAAGCGACTTCCGGCCCCGTGTTCTCGTTGCAAAGTCGTGCTTTATCGTTTCGTTAACGGATCATTGGCTGCGCTCGATGTGCCGGAGACCGAATAGTGTTGAGCAAACAAACTTTTTTTTTTTTTTTTTTTTTTTTTTTTTTCGTTACGATCATTCTGGTTTACGTTGCTATTATCATCGTTTTTTGTACTGAAGAAAATCTAACAAGAGCTCTGTGCTCTGATTTTGGTTCCCTATTGGGTTATCGCTTCAATGGTAGAACTTTTATCTCACGGTATATCTTAGGTTGAAAAAATGTTTTCATTCCTTTTTTTTGTTTAATAAGTCGGTAATGAATTTCGCAATAAAAAACAATATGTTTTTCAGTATAAAAAACTACAATGCGATAAAACACTGTAAAAACAACTGCATATCGTGCTACTTATCTTTTTTACGACACATTTCACTTTTTCAAGTGTGAGTGTAACGCTTGGGATATGGGGGGGGGCTCTCTTTTTTTGTCAGCTCAGAGTCAGTTGGCCCGCCGGTAATGGAACATGCGAAGGCAGTAGCTAAATTTGATGACCCTTGGCTCTCTCGTGTGTTGGCCGCTCGCCAACCTATCAAGTTGAGCTATTCGTGTGGTGTTAAATTACGCCTCATAATTTTGTGAGATCGAAATTGACGGAATGGCACACGTGGAAATCGACGTCTCTTGAGCTTTTTCATCAACTCTAAGGTCCAAGCGCTACGCCGTCGCTTATTTGCTTGTGTATCTGTGTGTACGTGATTAAAATATGAGCGTGTGCTGCACGTGTGCGCACCAAGCTTGTGAATGCAGGTGCCGTCAACATGGTCCCGCTCTTTATCCGCGCTCATTTATCGGTATCGGTTTTTGCGATGCGCTATAACGTGGCAAGTGAAAACCGACAGGGATTAACTGTCGTCACGTTTTTCTCATGTTTATTCAGCTTGTGTAATAAAAGATTAGACAAGAATCGATGAGAGGAAAGAGGAAAAGAGTGAGCTTTGGCAAGAAAAGGCGCTCAGATATGCGTGGCTGATAAGCGCACGGGGTTGACGGATCCTCCGTTGTCTGCGACCACTCGATCGCAACAAACGATGACAATCGGTCGTCGCGATTCTTAGGCAACTGTGATAGCGACTGAATGGCAATTGCGAGAGTCAGCAAATACTATTTCTAGACAACCAACCGCGTAGATACAAACAATATGAAAGAATGCATTGCAACAAACTGGACGTTACGTCAAACAACACGCTTTATCGCTCGTTTGCTATTTTTCCCCTCTGTTCCGCCGAATGATAACCGAAATAGTGACAAATCTGAATCCAGCAATGTCGAAAAAAATTCATTCAGTAAAACCGTTCTGAGGATGAAAGAAAACGTCCGCTTTACAACGTTCACGACATATTATATCTCCGAAGCTTTTTTCTCTTCCTGTAAATACACTGATGATCGTCGTTAATTGATTTAATTCGCTCATTGAGCATTCATGTCAAGAGTATATTTTATGATAGGATCAATCAGCGACTATTTATATTTTAGGATAACGGGTTTGTTTATTCAGACGTTGCTTTTGTACATTTGAAAACAGAGAGGGAAAAAAAATGAACAAAACGACGTGACAAAAATAACATATCGCACGGACCGATACTACTTTCGGTTATATTTCTCTGTGCAAAGATATTGGTCGGGATATCATATCTTCAAAGCTCGTATATAGATTGTCGCTTGCGCGCTGCTTCTTTTTTCGAGTGATTTATAAATAAACGATGCATCGTTAAGTGGAACGTCCACCTCTTGAACACATTCAGACTGACCAAACAAAAGATGTTATAAGCAGTGTACGCGATTTTGTTTACGTAACGTCTTGTAAAATAGTAGAATTATAAATGGATTGTCGATCTCACTCAGCCACGGCCTGTTTCAAATTACTGTCGATGCTTTTCCTCCAGTGTCTGATTATATGAATGTTTTGAACTGCCTGGGGAATCTATGTTGCCTGTGTGATTCATAAAATGTGTTAACAGGTTTTTGTATGCGTTAAGAGTATAGAAAGCGTGGAACACGTAAAAGGGGGTAAGAAACAAATATGAATAAAAAGCGGATAAGCGTACATATGGATAAGAAACAGCATCCAAATTTACTGTGATTTTTAACTAAAGTTCGGACAGTGAAACTTTATATAAAAACTTACAATGCAGATAATCAAATTTGTTCAAAATTAAGTAAAAAATATTGTGTGGATAATAAAGTTTTCTATAATTCGTATGAAAATGTTGCATTTGAGGTAATAGTCCGCAGTTTAAAATAATCATAGTAAACTTTGATACTGTTTTTATATCCGTGTGAAGCGCGATATAAATGTAAAAGCGGAATATATTCGTGCGACACTTGAAATTGGTGAGCGTGATTTTGAATTCGCACGAATAAAAAAGAAAGAGAGAAAAGAAAAAAAAAATGTAGACGTGTTGTTGTAATGGACCATGCGCGAATTCAAGTGTACTTCGAGCAAGGTCCAGCATCGGCGGTCCAGCCAATTTGAATGTGCGATTCCAACCGACATGCATGCGCCGTCGCGAAAGACTGTCTTGTTGGTGAAACTATTCTTTACAGTTTTACATTCATGTTTTTTTTTTTTTTACTTATTTCATGTTTAGATTCTTCTCTCAGCCAGTATAAAAGTGGAGTAAACATTGAAATAAAATATACTGTTTGTAAAACAATCGTGGTCTCGTTATTTTTCTACAACTCATTGTGTCGGTTTTCCCGCCTGTTCGTTTTATTTCATTATAATTTTGACCTTTCACGATTGTACTAATATAACTTTTATGTTAGGCTTTTTCCACCGACCAATTTTCTCACGTGCAATTATTCGCTTTGAGACAAAGTTTTAATCTTGAGATGTTCTATTTGCTGTTAAGTAATAGTGAATATATACGCTGAAGTGAAATTTATCCAGTATGTGTAAAGAGACTTTGACCGTTTGTGTTTTACAAGTTCTCGGTATTGTATGAAAGATTTTCAGTTTGAGTAATTTAATTCTGTTACAAAGTTGACCTCGCGTGTAATTGAACGTGACGTTGATAAATAATGCCAAGCTTTAATTGATTTATAACTTTATTTGTCCATTGTCATAATGGCAATGTTAATGTATATCGTCGATTGCTTTTATAAACAGCTTGATTCGACATGAACATCGGTAAGTATATTGATTATATTATTCTGTATCTCTACTTCATTTTATTAGCTTTTATCAAATTGTTGGGAAAAAATGAATATTAATAATAACAACAACGAAAAAAAGTCGAACGGTTTATATTTAGTGCATAAAATAAAATTGAATTGTATGTTACCTTAAATATGAATTATATTTTGGCATCGTAATACCCCGAGTCGAAAATTTTAACCTCTAATAAGAGATCAAAAAGAGATCATGATCAATCAAGAATTTCCATTTCCGTTTGAACGGGAATGGAAAGAGTTCGGTTGCGTTTTCTTTTCAAATTATTTCGACCTCAAACTTGCGGTAATGTCCGCTTTCAGCAATTTGAGATTTAAAAGAAAACATGATTTTCATCTCTTCCTGTCATTGTCAGTCTCTTTTAAGTCTTGTTGAATTCTTTTCTCAACCTCTTTTCAACATCTTTAGCTCTTACTAGTTTCTGGAAGGTCTTCTTAAAAACCTTTTTTAAATGCTGTTTAACCTGTTTTGAACCTCTTTTAAATCTATTGTTTGTCTTATTCTCCTTCAAACTGTCGATTTAAATCAATAATTAAAAAAAATAATAGTCAACCCTTGAGTCACAGAAATTTTTTCCATAATGACGAAACAAATAAAAAAAAATTAATACTATATTTCGTTTTTTTGTGTTCAAGATACACACATACTATATAAATTACACACATTATTATTTTATAGGCGTCAGTTACATATACGTATCACTCATATTCGAAAAATTATTTTGTATTATTACATACTTTATCGTACAATATTATGGGTCACAATACATAATTACAAACAATCGATACCACAAAATATCAATTTTATCATAGATTAACAATTAATAGGTCACTTATAAAATTTGATCGCATGGGGAATTGAACGCAGAACGCCCGATTACAAAGTAAAAACGCAGCTCCTTTTTTTTCAAATATGTTTATTCATCTAGTACAAGAAATATACATAATTTTTGCAACGAAACAAAATGAAAACGCTCTTCTGTTACATATGTATGGGGGTGCAAGTGTTCATTTTCTTGACTCAAAACAGCTTCACTCAATACCATTATAATTTTTGTTTCATGTTTCAATTTTATGATAACTGGAAGTCAGTTTTAATTGACACATATAGCTAATCCTTATTAATTAAAAAATTTACATAAAAACTAAAAGCCTCTTACTAATAAAGTGGAGTGCAGAGTCAAAAGAAAGTATATAAATTGAGAGTATTAAATTTCTACAAATCTTCTATATAAAGGAGACTGACAAGAGGCTAAAAGTAAGTCAAAATATGAATTAGCGTAAGAAAGTGTGAAGAGATTAAAAGAGACTTGAACTTAGACTTAAAAGAAGCCGACAAGAGAATAGATAGACACTGAAATTTCGATTGTTTGCAAAGAAGTCGAAGATGCTTAATTGATAGCTAAAAGGTTGAAAAAGACATTTTGAAAATCGTTAAATTTTGACTCAGGTTGAAAAAAGTTTGGAATGAGTTTTAAACGAAATTAAAAATGTCGAATAGAGAATCAGTAGTTCGAAAAATAATTGATGAGAATAAAGTGAGGTCTAAAATTTCGACTCTGGACAATTTCAGCTGAAGAATTGAAGATAAAACGTTCAGGATGAAGCATCTATTAATCTGAATCTTTCTTACTTCTATATTATCGAGAGATTTAAAACGTTCAATAAGTTTTAAATCATTGTGGATTCCAGTTTTCAATTAAATAAAAGCAAAATAAATTAGAAAATCCCTTTTCTGATTTATTTCTTCTCCGTTATCGCTTTTCTTCTACACGAGTAAGTTCAAATTGAGACAAAAATTTATTCACTTCTACAATATTTTCATTGACACTATTATTTTTAAGTGAATCTTAAGCTTGAGCAATAACTAATCGTTAATAAACAATTTATTGCGATAAATGTTTCGGACGTGAGCTATCACCTAAGTGTGCGTCTTGAAATTACGAGGTTAATTTTTTAACTTAGCTCTTAGAATCGATTAAGCCAATATAAATTGTGCTGAATAAATCATTGTAATCTCTTAAAGACACTGTGACAAACTTTAACTATTATACAACCACTTAAGATTAACAGAGCTTTAGGTCCCCGTCTGATAATGACACTTATCCTTAACGATCAGCTTTGAATAGCTCTCGGCTCATTTTGGATTCATTTACTTTTGTAGTTAAGGTAAAACAGTGTCGCGCTATGTTAAAAAACAATTTTCTTTCTATTGTGCAATTGAAAATTAAATACATGGCATCTTATCTGTACATATAAATATGCAGTTGAAAGAGAATCAAATTAAAGGTTAAAAATTCTTGGAGCTTTGCAAAAATCACACGCGAAATGGATATTCGAGTTGAACGGAAATCAAACATTAAGAAACGTCGTCAGAGGCAGTAGACGACGGGAAAAAATAGCCACGACCACTTTATCTTACTGCCTTTTAATTCCGTACCTGATTTGCACAAAGCGCCCGTTTGCACAATGCTCGACTTCATAATAACGCTAGCTCCCGTTTCTTACTTTTTTCTTATTCCAACGTCGAACCGCGTAAAAATTCCTTGACCTGCCACGGTATTTAATGATGACTTCAATCCACTTTTAAACTAATTATTTTATTCTGTCTATAAATTCATTCGAGTAATATACTGAAATGATACTTTTGATTTATTGAATACGCGGCGGTTTGATCTTGATAGATAGATAAATATCCATAGATATATCCGATGGCGAGCATCCCATGAGCCGAAGTTTCGACAAAGGATGTCATGGTCAACGAAATTAAATGCCTTCAAACAATCGATTAGGGCAAAGTAAGATTATGCATATGCCATCATGTCGTTCTTTGTTTTTCTATTCCATTCCTAATCATTGATGTACATTAAAAATCTGATGTACATTAGATTTGTTTTGATTCTATATTTACTGTTGTTTGTTATTTTTGTTATTATTACTTTCTTTGTAAATCATTGATTGCATTTTAAAATTTTAAAATGCAGGTTCTATTTATAGGCTTTAAAAGTAACCTCAAAATTTCTTTCTTTTATTATTTTGTTGATAATTTGAATCGAAACGTCGTAGTATAGGTACATTAAAACGAATTTTCTACAGGATAACGAAGCAGTTTTTTAAATTCAGCTTTTAAACTGGATTTTGAATTTTTATTCCCAAAAAAGGAATGTTTTAATACACCTCATTTCCGTGCCATTCAATGTCTCGTACTCAAATTGGTATACCTCCATTTTTTTACCGTTTCATCATAACGCTGAAAATTTATCTGTGTGTCTGCTTCATTTTAACACTAACCTGCGACTTAATTTTTTCTACTTAATGACGAGGAAAAGATACGATCTACACGAATTTTGGGAAGCGAAAAATTCATCATGACAAGCTGGGCATCTGATGTAGAAGGGGCATTAGTTGATTCCGAAGTTTTAGTAGATTGTATCTTCATTTTTCGTTTACTTTCTTTAAGAGCACACCTTCAACAACCCCCTAATATATATGACCATCAAATTCAGAACTAGTAGGTGCATTGATCAACATTTATTAAGAATATATAAAGAATTCATGAGATGGAATGTTAAAATTTGCTTATATTTACAAAAATAATCTTAATTTTAGATTGAATTTTTGCAGTGAAACAGGACATGAAACTTACCCGTAAAATGGCGTAAAAATAGAAAAATGTAAAATTTCAAAAAATTTTTAGACAAATTTATGAAAAATAAAAAAAATTTCAGTTATGCTAAAAATCTTTTTTCGAATAATATTTTAAAAATCCTGAAAATTTAGAGAACAATGTTTTCTGCTTTAACTCTTACATTGTCATCATAAAATTAAAAAAAAAAATCCTTGCAAAAGAATATAATTTTTCAATTAATTCTCTTTAATTATTTATTCATTACAATCTCCGATCTGATAATTTGCGGCCAACGTCAGCCTAACTTTGTAAAAGTTAGGTTTGAAAAAAAAGTTGAATAAAACCGCGGAAATTGAAGGCGTTAAATAAGCAGAAGAAAAAGCGGAAGGGAAATCTTGCGAGAAGATCGTGACAAGCAGTTGCACGTTTGGCGAGACCAAAGTCGCGATGGCACGCAAGTGTAACCTACATTACGCACGAGATTGTCTTGAGACAGTACATTACAAATGAATGCATGAAGCTTATGGCAGCTGCTCGCATCTGTGTCGGTTCACAAACCCGATACAAACTAATTTTAACACACATTCTACCTACTATTATGTATGAAATTGATAATACTGACAATGGATGCCGTTTTTTTCCACACATAGTTAGATTTCAATTTTAAAACTGCACGAATAAAAGATGCAATGAATCAAAATGAATAAAAGAATATTATATACCCGACTGTAACCGATATCCGATAAAATTTAATTGCACATAATATTGACCGTGTAATTGTGTATTATGTTGACTCATTATCTTATTATTATATGCGGTATTCTTGTGAATTGAATAGCGAAATAACACATAAGTTCAGTGACATCATTTGAATAACATGCTCAATCATTCTGCGAGTGACATAACATCTTTCATTAATGTAAATTTATTATCCTTAGCTATTCAATTGAAATACAACCACTCTTTGGATGAAAATAAAAACAACAGAAAATTTTTATGGTACGAAAACAGAAAATTGAAACAATTTCGAGTCACACTCTCAGTGTGTATTTCATTTGACACTTCATCATCTCTCATCTACTTAGATAAATAATTTTATCTGATGGCATGTTTGAATATAACGCCGAGATAGAAAACAAGCGTTACTTGAAACAAGCGTTATCGTCGATGTAGGTATATACACATGACAAACATAACTCTTCACACGTCCGCTTTCAACGCTGCGCGATTGAAAGTTGCATCTTGGTACTTTTTATGTGCGAATATTTTCTAATTGACACCTAGAACATGGGACAGCATCATATTTATGTCCTGACAATTACACTTAATTGTATGTAATCTCACGCGAAATCAAATATTTCCGTTCAGGGTTAATGAAGCGTGGCAATGAAAAGAAGTAGCAGTTGCAAAAGCGTCACTACGAATCACCTTTTCAATACTATAATTTTCTCTTGATCTAAATCTCAATCTGATTACTTGCACTGATTTAATTATACAAATACGTGAATGGCGTGATGTAATTAAATCCCAAACACCAGCATCAATATTTATCACAATATCAATGATATGCTTTGTAAGCGTCGATCAAAACATTGCAAACCTGTTTTAGATTTCAAGCTTTGATTAAGAGAGCATCAAGACCAAACAGGGAAATGAGCGTAAAAAGTTTTTTTTGTACCGGTCGGATTATTTTGAATGAAGTGCGGAGCGTGAAATTTGATGGGGGTAACTCGAAATGACAATTGTAAAGAAAGGAAAAACGAAATTATAAAACGCAAAAAAAGCACTGAACGAAAGTCAATTGATCGAACGCCAGCTTGCTCATTTCACAGACGATTAGATATGTAAATCGTTGCCTTCCGTGCGAAATGAATTCATCTGACTTACTGTCATAAACTCAGGGGCAACAGAAAACTTGATACTTTTGAAAATAATCCGACAAGAAGCTTGACGGAGAAGTTCAATCGGAAGAAAAAGCCTACCAACATACGAAGTATTTGATCAGCGAGCACATAATGTTTGCAGCGAAATGATTTCCGTTAAACTATTGCAAAAGTTATACTTGACTAGGTTGAATTAGATGAAAATGTAATCAGTTGATCGATTCAACATTGATTACCGGCCAAATCGAATCAAACTCACCTTTAAAATGACCAAACGTTTTCTTACTACACTTTGCGAGACTTTGTCCGTGTAAACAGAACTTTATTAAGAACACTATTCGGTCAAAGAAGTTGGAATCTCAAAATCTTTCACAATGAGGAGGAGATCTCAAAATTCGCCCAATTAGCTCTGAAAAAAATTTTTTTTGAACTTTTTCAGTACGAAAATGAAATTTTTCGGAATTTAACAAATTAATCTCAAATTAACGCACGATACTGGTTGGGTAAATGTAAGCTTTCACGAAGCTTTTCAAAATTATTCAAAATTATTGTTAATTTATTATATAAAGTAAAAAAATATGCGTAGATTGGAGGAGACAAGCCGCTTATATTCTGGGATGTGATCAGTAACACCCAAAAGTAGTCTTCCAATCCGAGGGCTAAGATTCCGCAGATCTCGGCATAGTTGAAGTTGAAGAATCGCAGACGCCTGTTATGATCGATAGGTGGTGGTTGGCGCCGCAGGGTGCACTGTAGACCGAAGGTGATCGTGAGATGGTCATTGGTGCCAATACCTGAGTGCATGACTAGATGCGTGATAGCCCTTGGTTCATTCGTGAAGATGAGGTCGAGTAAAGATGGTGTGTTAACCGCTCCGTAGTGTGTAGGTGTTGATTCACAAGTTAAATTAGAGTGGTGTCGTTGATTCAAATAGCAAAACACTGTTGATTAAACAAAATTTTAGTAAAAAGAAAAAATTTTCATTGTCGGGTATGACCACTTTCATAATTTCAACTCAAATAGCATTTTGCATTGTAAGTAACAAGCGATTTGATTTTTGGCGAAAATCATAAAAGATTCTGCGCATAACTATGCTCCTGATATATGTATGTACATTAAAATAAGAGTTAATTTGACGCATGATAATTATACATGTTATGATATGATGCGTGGTGAGTTAAAGACGTGATAAGTTTACATGTGATGAAGATGTAGGGACCCTATACATATAACATAGTTGTATTATTTTATAAAATAATTAATATATACGTGACAAAAAATTTAAAAAACCAATTGAATTGAATTTTTAATTTAAAACATATTGTTGAAAATATTTATATTTTATTTTATATTTTCATTATTCCTAATTATTTAAGTTAATCATTCAACAGAAACAGAAATTAATTAAACTGATGAAGCATAATTTTTATATTAATTTAATATAAGTATGAATAAGTGCGATTGCATGTGGCTCTGTTTCACGTGCAGATACATTTGTCTTCAGACACTTTAACTTTTCAAAACTTTTTGAGAAATGCTGGGAAATGTACACATCCCAACCCCTTCTAGAATTCATGATTGAAGGTTTGTTTTTTGCTTATAAATAATTCACCTCATTTGTAAGAAATATCTGTGCTTTGTAAAAATAAAGTGGTACAAACCTACGACAAGGGAAAAGATTAGAAGCAAATTCTCACGTTTGTGCCTGAAAACGAATGGATTTAAAACGAGAGATTGTCGATGCTTCCGGTAACAGATGATAATAAATCGGGGGTTCGAAAAGCCTACGAGTTATTCACTAAAATAACCAAGCCAAAGAAAACGGTGCGCTTGTCCTTAACGCAGTAAGGTAGTTTCGCAACAGCGGATTATTGAGAAACGTTATATATGCCGCACTGTTCATACATTTCGCTCAAAGTAACTTTTAACTTTATCATCTTGCTCTTGAAACAAAGTTGCATATTTTTGCATATCTCTTTCTTTCTTTCTATATATATATTTAAAAGAAGTTTAAATGCAAACAAAGGGACGCCGAGGCAAAATAAATGAAAGAATTTTGATAAATGTTTTTGATTCAATAGAAAATGTACAAGTATTGAATTTGACACTTTTTATGTCAAATGGGTGAATCGAATGAGTGAAAAATAATATTAGAACTAGTAATTAAAAAGCAGTTTTGAATGAAAATGACATTTTAAACGGAGAATAATCTAGCTTTCAAAATGAATATTCACGTGAAACTGCATTATATTTAGTGTTAGACCATTGGACAACAGTGATAAGCGATCATTATTTTTATAGATTATAGGCGCACATTTGAGGCAATTGATCGGAACATTTTAATATATAAGTCATTTTTATAAGGTGTCAGAGGAAACATTCTTGATTGGCTTAAATCCGATATTTTTGACAGGAAAAATTGTACTTCAAATGGTGTTAAGTCAAACTGATGATGACACAGTGCTGTTTATTACTGATAGGAATATGGAAAGTATAAAACGTGAATCAAATATTGTAATGCCTCTGCTGACTGTTTTGATGAACAGTAATAACATTTTCTAATACAAAAAAGAGATTTTACACGATTTTAAGAAATGACCAAAGAAAATGGTTAGGAATTTGTCGATTCGATATAAAGATTAATTATTAATTAAGATTAATAAACAATACCATTTGAAAAATAGCTGAAAAAAATGTGCAGACCACCTACAGATACTTAAACTGCAAAGTGCAAATCACTCATCCACTTTTTCTCATCTAAGTTTCGATTCTGTTAAAGATCGAATGCTCAGCATTACTTATGTGTTCACAATGAATTCTATTACGTATTAGAAAAACTTTCTGAGTGTTTCGTGAGGAACATTTAAAAGAGATTTTCGATTTTTTTTTCCCAGAAAACTTGAACATGTTCCCGGCAAAATCGTATGTGTGGGTGTGAGTGGGTATTCATATCCACAAATTTATTTATAATCTTAAATTTACTTTTGTTACATGCATATTTGTTTGTTTATTTGCTACAATAATGTTCAAATACTGTGTCAAATACCATTGAATCTTATGATTATTCAGCTTGTAGTTGGATATCACCCAGGCTCTGCTGCACTTACTAGTTTCAAATTTACTGGTCTGGAGGATTGTTCAATCTACTGAAAATTTGGAATCAACTCATACTTCTTCTACATCAGCTGCCCAGCTTGTCGTGATGAATGTTCCGCTTCACAAAATCTCGTGTAGATCGTATTGCTTCTTCGTCATTACAGTGAAGCGATGAAAATTTTTGTAACAGATCCTATTACGCTGATAAATGCGAAAGTGAATTGTTTGTGAAAAATTAGAAAAATTATAATTATCTTTGTGAAATAGAGTATGGTAAAATTGTCCATGTTCTGTTCATTACTATGGTACTATGCGCCGTGCTGTGCCCTCCAATAGATGTCATTAGCATATCCTGTGCCAATCCCAGACAGGCGTTAACGAGTTAATCAGCATCTTATTTCCTATTTTTACAAGCCGATCACTTCTCTACAAGTTTTTAATTATTTATGAATTGGGAGACAAAACTTGATTAGTGGTTCAGATTTTTTTAAATGTTATAAAAATTTTACAATCCACAGTAATGAAATATTGTTGTAAAAATGGTGTGTTGATTCAGTAATTAAAGTTGTCAATTTCACTATGGTTTAATAGAAGTTTAAAGTAAGCAGAAGTTAGAACGTAAGACATTCTAGCCCACTTTTAAATCCATCCATTCAGCGTTAAAAAGTTGAGGACAGCATAAAAGGAATTCTTGGGCCCTACCCCGGTTTGAGACCCGAAGCTAAACCGAGAGCTTTAATCGTAAGAAAAATTGATTACATTTCCCAAGGTGGAAATGTAATCAAATGTGGAAATGTACTTTTCATGAAATATGGTGCTGATTGCTTTGTGAGCTTTAGTTCCAACACGAATTTCCGTTGTTGGCACAGCATTAATGTTACTGATTAATTACTCATTCTCTGACACACAATAACATATAAAAGAATATTTCAACATTTTGGAAATTGTGAAACGTTTTGAAATTTTGTCAATTTAAACAATCTGAAAATATATTAATTTCAAAAGGTTCAGAGAGTTTTATTAGATACCACAACGTTGAAAAATTTAATCGCCCGGACACTGAAGAAAAAACAGTCGAAAAAATCGTCTGTAACTTTTTAATACGTTGTCGATCTTACTATGACTGCAAGTACGACAGTTTATATACCTACAACTATTTTTATTTTCAGAGTTCTGGAGTGCTGAAAATCGCAAAACTATGCGAAGTGATAAGTAACCACGGTAGCGTATCTTCACTTTTTTCATACTTTGCCGAAAACATCACCGTGTTTTCTGATCAATGTTTTTCCCGCTCGCAAAATGTATCCCTTGCCATCTTGAAAATTTCGTGCCAGATTTTCGTTATTCGTTTATCAAAACCAACTTTGAAAAATTCTGTATTTTTTTTGTGCATTTTGATAAACTGTATAATACGTTTAAAAATTATACTCTGCCAAAATTTTGATTACCAAACCCTTGAGTATTATGAATCATCAAGTTTGTAAATAAGTAATCAAATTTAAGATTTGTAAGTTATATATACTTGGCTTGCTATGAAAAGTTTGTATTTGATGGGATTGCGATATAATATCTCTTGTAACTAATTGTAATCGTCATAATATTTTATAACTTAAGTTGTCAATAATTTCAAAGTTTGAAGTTTTGAACTTATTTGAAATGACGAGACGATCGAGTAACTCGAAAGTTCAGAACTTCAAAATGCAAACTCAATTTTCATTGCACAATTTTTCTGCTTTTGCTGTTTTTTAGAGTTTCTTAATTTTTGCAATTTAAAATATTTTGATTAATTTTTTTCACTTCAAGTCCTCTTCTCGCGCTTAGCACAATTGCTTGTATTATTTTCGCTTGCCTTTTTCTGCTGTACTCATTGTAATATTTTTAATAGTATATTTTGCACCAAGGCACGAAAGTGCGGGTTTCGGGACCGGGGTGGAAAATGACTGCCCGAGCGTAGCGAGGGTTAGTCATTTCCCGCCCCGAGTCAGCACCCCGCCCCTGGCCCCGGCGGGGTATATTCACAACTATAAGTTTATCTTGCCACTGTAAATGTTCAACACAGCACTTCAGAAGCTCATCAATTCGACACGCTCCCAAAAGACCAAAAATTAAAACAACCTTAATGTAAAGAAAACAAAAAATAATGAAATTAAGTGAAAAAAAAAACGAATAGAATAAATTAATTATTTGTGTCCGATATTTTTATTTTTCACATATGATTTCAATTGTTCGACATCTGCAATTTTTATATTCTCATTCAAAAGAATAGTTTTTCGCAGCATTGACCACATTGACCAAAGAGTAGTTGGGACTTTATTCTCTGCTTTTTCGTCAAATTAAGCGAGCAAAACGTTTTTAGTAGTTTTTTTAATTTTGTTCTTTTTTTTCCATTCACAAAAGGCGGTATATTGTTCGCGGTATCTTTCCGAACTTAATTTTGGCAAACAACTTTGACGAGCTTTACGAGCTTTTTCGATCACTTGAGGCGGCGTATTAGAGCCATCGGTTTCACAATCGGAATCACTCATGATTTTTAGAAAACACGAAAATTTTACGGCACAAAATTCTACGCCACGTGTATGAATTAAATGCGCGATCCTTTTGATACGGCTAGAAAGAGATTAAGATAAGAATTCAGATAAGTATATTACTTTCGGTCCGCGGCAAATTTAAGCGCGCGGAAATCGAACTTTCGGTCCTCGTATGGGAGCCGAAAGTCAGCACTTTCGAGACGGAGGTGTGAAAAACACATTTCACTCTTTTAAGTAATTTTTAAGGTTAAACTTTCCAGTTTTTATTATAACAAATAAGATATTTACTTTAATATTCGCATTTCTAGTTTGCTTTTATTAACACTCCAATATTAACCAATTACAAAAATGGTATTGGCGCAATAATTTCATCATTAGCTAATACTACGTTAAATTCGTCATTATTCTGGACACCATAGAAATCTCGGTACTTATCTTGACTTCTTTTAATCTTTGCTGCAAGTTTCGGAATCGACTCTAAACCGCTTTGTTCCTTTGGAGTTTGACAGAACTGGAATTGATAATCGAAAATCGTTGAAGCTTCTTTGAATTGGTTTATTAAGGTTCTTGAAACGATAAACCGTCGTTAACTTTGTATGCTAAATTTGATAGAATTGGTAGATCAAACAAGGGGAAAAGAAAAGTGTAAGTGGGCACATAACATCAAGGGAATACTGACCAATATTGAGAGGGAGAATTTGTGGTACAATCGCATACAATTTCGTTTGAAAAGTGAAATTCATAATTGTTTAAAAATATGAGCGGAATTATTGCAAAACTAATTAATTGTCATGTTTTAAAGGAAACGAATCATTGTATACTTGCAAATCCCACAATATTGAAAAAATAATTCTTCCATGGTTGCATGGAATGAATAGAGGTTTTTATACTTTAGGATAGTTTCTGAGAGTTTATCATTAATAGCGAATTGGTGAAGCTTCCAATTTTTTCGTATTTGGTGAATTTATTAATAACATGTTTCCCTCAAGTCTGACATTTCAACACAATTTCATCGCGCTGCTCTTCTTGACAACACGTTCCACATATTTCGAAAATGAAAACAACTCATAAAATTAGTGACAACCAATTAATATTTCAATTTATGTCGCGGAGTTGTAGTCGTTATGTAAATTTTCTTGTTTTCCCTGTAAAAAAGGCCCATGTTCGTATAATAGTAAACAATGCGTGCAGACAAATTAGCTGTATCACATAAACGTTTTCCACTACGCTTAGGCAAACTAAAATTTTGAGTTTTTACCATAGAAAGTTTACAGTATACCTGGAAGTGCAAATGTTCTCCTTTAAATATAAGAACGAAAATGCTTAAACACAACTCCGAAAATAAAACTTTCATTCCCATTTTTGTGAGCGAAAGTAGGCTCTATTATATACGTAATGCAAAATGATATATTTTGCATCAAGGGGATCAAGTCGACAGCACGAGTAAAGCGAAGTCAGTCAGCATCACTGCACATATGAACCCGTACTTTTGTTTTATGATGCAAACTGTATTTTTGAAACTGTTTTTAAATTTCATATAGCGTGAGAATTCATTCATATTAAAAATCTATTTAGGAAAAAGTCGAATATTTTACTTTATACAAAAAGTAAAATTTTACTCATCCAAATTTATGGAGTGCTACACTCGAACATTGTTAATATAAATTGCGGTTAGTTATTATTTCACTTTGTAATTGTATTTAATTAAAAAGATGAAATTTCAGGAAAACTACAAATTATCATACAGCATTTACAACTTTTCTGAAAAGTTGATGGGCGGTTTTATTAATTATATCCGCGTTTTGCTATAAACAAATAAACATTGTAACTTCGGCTCCAAAAAGGTTCGGTTTATTGATCATGCAAACATTGTCGTTGGTTACGATTGCAAAGCCTTCACTCAGACATGTATAATGTAAGATTCGCAAAAGATCCTTCACGGTTCATTGGAGGAGCGCTACTTACATTGAACCTGGCTGTGATCGAGAGACGCGCTCAGAAAGTCAACAGGAAACCGCGTCTATCTGTGCATATCACTGATTGCTTTCTCGCAGACCATGTTCCATACGAACTCGCGACTTGCACGCGCTCATCTTGTATCTCTGTCTTCTTTTTCTGATCTGGGTCCTTTGCAACTGCGTTGACAATTTACAGTGGATACATATTCCCATTTGTCTCGTCCGTAACATTCTGACGTTTCCGATCCTTGATTTTTCTATCATTAACACATCCTCCCTTATCCCTCTCTCCATGCGATTTCACTCTGCTCAGATAACAGAATTCAATTGCCTGATTCTAATCATCATTTTTCTTATTTTTATATCAAGGTATAATAAATAAAATTTTTATTGTTATTATAAGTTTTTTGAGTTCGATAGTAAGATAGTAGTATTTTAATTTGATAGTAAAGGTTTTTGTTAAAAAATCGGTCATCAAGAAGTTCGGTAAAACTCCGCCGGTAAAAGTGTGCCGAAACATTGTCGGTAATCTGACAAACCTTTAATTGCAGGGCAGATTACGGTCTGAATCTCGAATCAATATTGATTTTAAATTTTGATTCATATCAAAAAGCTAAAAAGGCACAAGATTTTTAAAAACTTGCTACGTGGTTTTTACGAATGTTTTTATAATATTACCTTTCTGATATTTGTTCCCCTGAATTCAATCACGGTTTTTTTTCTTATTTCTCATATTATTTTCTCCGATATTGAAAATGTAATTTTCTTGATATTTAGAGAAAAAATTTTAAGATCTGCACATCTTACGGCTTAAGGTGAAATGTCATGTAACCTGTCTATCTCTTTCGCACATTTTAGTTACTTTTTAACTTATTATTGTTTGACAACAAAATTTTGAAAAATAGCTTTTTAATGCACTTCGTATATCTTGGGAGAATCATTTGACTGCAACAGAATCAATTTTCATTGTATATTGTTGACAAAATATTTGTATAAAAAATTATATCAAGCAAATAATTTTTTATACAAATATTTTGTAATAAATAATAACTTAAAAAGTAACTAAAATGTGCGAGAGAGATAGACAAGTTACATGACATTTCACTTTAATATTATTTTATTATATTTATGATACTGTTTGTTCTCAGCATGTTGAAATGACGGAAAATGTAAAATTGATATTAAAAATTTAAACCGCAAAATTCAAATATATAAAAAAGAGATACCAACGTTACGACGGTCCCAAAACTGACAGACTGCGAATAACTTTAAAGATTTGATAAAAAAATTAAAATAATTACCTAAATGTTATATCATAATTTTGAAAACGGCTGAAATTGGAGAGCAATGAATTTTATTTGAATGATCTATGACCAAATTTCAGTTTTCAGTATTCAAAGTAGAATGTGATAGTTCATTTCCACGAATAATATTTAATAATAAAATTGTAAGGATCGGTCTTGCGTACAAAAAGTTTTGTCTAAGAAATATTTTTAGTCACAACTTTCTGTCGACAGTATGCAATAAGAATTGAATTTGTTCCCCAACACTTCTCTCAAGATATACAAAGCGCACTACAGAGTTGGAAGTTGGAGTTGGATAAATCAGGAAATAACTAAACAAATGTGCGAGAGGGACAGAATGTCCCTATGGCATTTCACCAAAACAGTTTCCATAGGGATCTGCTTCGTGATACCTTTACAATGCGCCTGCAATTGAAATGAAGTCCTCAGATTCTTACTGAGACTTTACAAAAGACCTGTATCCATTAAAATTTTTTGTCGATGCATAAAATTCAAGAAAAAAAATGGACCCTTCTCTATTGTAAAGTTGAACCTTTTTTATATGGGTCTTTTCTCTATTAAGCAGTTCAACCTTTCTATATGGCACCTTTCTTTATAGAGAACGGTTATTGCAGTGAGTGTTCAAAATATTCGTCTATCATAGTTTATAATAACATAGATAAATAATTTCTATTTGTTTTATATTCAACAATTTTCTATTGTGTGTGAACAGAAAATTGTGAACTAAATTTTTGTACTATTACGTTTAGTTTTGATTCAATTGTGTTATACAGACGAATTGTTCAAATATGTTTTGCTGCTATAAGAATTTTGGTTAAACGAAAAATTATAAAAATTTATACCAGCTGATTCAACAAAAAAAAAAACATTTTTCAATTTTGAAAAAAAATGCAAAAAGTAATTTGATTAACTGTATGAAATTTTAAAATCAAGAAATTATTATTGTTTATCAACAGTAAATCTTTTATGTCGATTCTATTATTCGTTAATTAGGACATAATTACAGTATACAAGTCAAGGTGAAAAAATAAGAAAAATTAGTAGTGATGATATAATAGTCTGGCAATATCGAAATTGCATTAACTGCATGACTGCACGATGAGGATACATATTTTTTGTGACTTATTGATTCTAATCCAAATATCAAGCAAATTGAAAGCAATCCAAATTTTACTCGCATGATACATTTCATCGTCGTTTTGCAAAATTTGAGTAAATAACTTATTGTATTATTTGATTTTGAACGTGGATTATGATTAGTAATATGATAATCGCGTTTATGAATTCACCTCGTCTTTACTTTACCTTCGATAATTCAGGATGCATTACGCTCTATTGATATGAAAACTTACCATATTGAAAATATAATGGTTAATGAGGCGTTTATCCATTTAGTTTTCAGGTTGCTTATAATTTTTCTCATGATTGTTAGCAACAATGGCAATATTGCACGTTTGTTCCAGTGAACCTATTTTTACTGTTTTCTATTCTATTATGTTTGCTTTTCATCATAAAGAATGGTTAAATCCAAAAATATAAATTTCTTTAAGTTAACTATATAATTTATTTGATTAACTTTAATATAAGTTTAAGTTTAAGATTTAAGTTAACTAAAATAAAATGTTACGTGTTACAACTGCTATAAGTTGTCAGCTCTACAGGGGAAATTTTAAAAACATACATGAAATCGAAATAATATAATACAAAATTGACTTGTATTATAAAATACAAAAAAATGTAAAACAAATGTTATACAATTAGAATTTAAATTATAAATCCATAAAAAGCGTAATATAGATGGTAGTACAAAACGTAGTATAAAATTGTCCATCTTGACGTATTTCGATAGTATCAAAAAATGCATCACCGTTATAAATTTTAGCATGATTATTGATAGCCTCATATAACTTTTTTCATATAATTCAGGATTGTGGTGAAATAAGTGGTGATTTGCAATTGGCATTTAGCGCATCGAAATTTAGCCAACTTCTATTCTAAATAACAAATTTTACCTATAGAGCATACTAAATTTTTGTTTCCAGCAGGGTGTCCAGCGACTTAAAAAATAAAAATTCCCGCATAATTCCCGGTTTTTTCCCGAATAAATTTTTTTTTCCCGTATAATTTAGTTCATTCATAGGAGGAAGAGGAAATGTTTTAAATAAGTTTTCTCAAATAATCATTTTTACATACTCAAATATATTT
>JAQQRF010000824.1:0-25407 GCA_030523145.1 Trissolcus brochymenae | reverse complement strand
GCCTGTGCCAAGCCGGTATCGCCTTCCCGGAGACAATATCCGGAGGCTACCGCACTCCCTGGCATAACCTACAAACGGTTGCCAGCATCACCCCGGGCATCCCCAGGTGACTTTGGAGAAGGCGCCACTTCCCGTCACGCTTGACGCATAAAGCCGGTATCTCGGAGACAGCATCCAGAGGTCACCGCACGGCATAACCTAGAAAAGGTGACTATTACTGCCCCTGAGCAGAGGGCGCCACCATCCCAAACGCTCGAGCAATTACGGTCGCAGACCCCCCGCCTTTAGAGCCGCTTATCCTGTCGGCAAGGTAAGGCACCACAGTACCCTCCCGTGACGTTTACTCCCAGCACGGTGAGGGCGCTGCCGTCGCATCTTTTCGGCAACGCGCGTTTGGACCCGAAACAGCGGCTGTACAGAAACACAGCCCACCGCTCGCAAAAATAATAGCTGTTGAGGGGACATAACCTCAAAATCCCCAACAAAGGTAATTTTGTATTTTGCGCGCTATGTACGTTAAGGTTAATCCATATGTAAGAGTGGCTATGTATATAACTTTATAAAGGCCAATGAAATTCATTCTATATTAAATCTACTGTTTCATCTGCTTTCTTATATAGGGTGGCTAATAAATATGTAAATATACAGGTGACTTGAAAATAATTATGTATCTCTTTTTGGAGAATTGAACATATGGATGTTTTTCAGTTTGGATGCAATTTCAGGATATAATTTTTGATGTTTTTTTTTTTTTTTGGCGAATTATTATTTCATTGTAGTATCATTTTTTTGTTATGTTCTTTTTCTTTTCTTTGTTTATTTGGTGAAGCGCGTGGAAATTCTGAATTTGTGTTGTATTTTGTTTGTGATGTTTCTGTTCAGTGAGTGTTAATTCATCCTTCAATTCTGTCTGTTTTACTCGAATTAAATTCCTGAGTTTTTTTAAATTGAATTGTATTCTAATATTATGTGCTATAGATTTCGTGAGAAGTTTGTTTAAGAATTCTTTGGTGTTGAATTTATAAGGTAAAGGCTCTTCATGTGGCAACGATGTTGTAAATCGTGTAATTCTTTGTTGGTTCGAAAAGGTGTCTGGACGTTTGTCAAGAAAAAAAGAAAAGAAAAAAAAGGGTGACTTAAGTGTTATCGAGATTTTTTCGCTTTGATTTGAATCGAATTCAATTAGAAGTAATGTGCAGGGTAATCTAAAATTTTTCTACTTCTGTAGGAAGGCTGCAAATTTCAGTGTAGCATGCTGCGCATGTGCTCAAGGGGGTGTCGCTCTTTTCGGGTGTTTCTTTTTTAGTTAAGGAAAGCGAGGCGAATGCGGCGGAAGATGCTTTAATGGCAACAGAGGAGATGTTTGACGATAAGGCCAAGATCGAAGAAAAAGAAACAGAGGAAGTAGAGGTCGATGGAAAAGAAGAGGTGCGTACGGAGGAGAAAGCTGAGGGAGAGCAAGAAGGAGCTGAGTGACTGGGATTACACACCCTTACGGCGCCCTCAGTTGGCGCTGAGTTCCAGTCTGGAGGAGGTTTTTCAGGGGATGACCTTGGCCCTGAAACAACTAGGAGACAAGGGGGCCGACTTATACATGAAGCGTTGTGGTGCGTCTGGGTTCGTGCCCACTGTGCAATGACGCTGCTTCTGTTGCAAGCGGATTGGGAACGAGAAGTATGCGTGTTCCAAGCCCATGGCTGACGTTTTACAGCGTGGTCGAGAGCGTCGGGCTCTCCAGTGCCAGACTTGTGGAGGATATTTGTTCCTCGGTAAGGGTCTTGCGTCGCTGCACTGCGATTTTAAGGTTATTTTTTCTTTATCGAGAGGTAATTTCTTAATCTCTTAACGCAGTATTCATGGAAATGTTATAATAAATATGTAAAATTGAAATGTTGTATTTGTGTCTTTATTTACCCCTTGATTCAATTGATTATAAATATCATATATATATATATATATATCAATGAGTATTTTGTAATAATCATTCATAAATATTAAAATCTAAAATTTTTTAATGCAAATATGAAGACACAACTGTATTATAGAATTCAGGGAAAAAAAAATTCATCCAAGTTTCGAAACCGCAGCTCTAAGTTGATTGCTACGTCCCCATAGCCATAGACTACTGAGACATCTTGCAATTTGTTTACTTGTTTTTTGCCCCACTCATAATGTATTGGAAATCAGGAAAAAATTTTTTTTTTTCGTATCATACTACTGATTCGAAATCATCAAATCAGCTGTACGATACGACGATTATCACTATGATTTGTTAGTTACAATCAATTAAAGATTTAATTTTATTGAAATATTTTTATGTTAGTAACCTGCATTTTCAACGTTTATGTCACTTTCAACATGAACGTTGCTTCCTTCCGAAACTTTATTTATGATATTGAAGTTTGTTTTTGATCGATGATCAAAAATCAGTTCTATCTCCAATAAAAAAAATATTATTGTAAGTGTTTTCAGAATTTCTTCATGTTTATTTTTTTCTATTTTGAACACATACTTATGTTACACCCTGTATATATATATATATATAAATAAAGGTTCTGCTGCTGATCAGAAGCTTTGGTTTGAGGTAAATTGATTAACCAAATTATTTTCTTTTTCCCTCTTTTTCTTTTACGTTTTTTTGTGATTTTATTAATTTTTCTGATTTCTGTTGACTTGATTGTAGGTTTGAATTTGAAAAAGCGGGAATAGAAGCTTCGGGTCAGTGCGCTTCATTTGAGGGAGTCCTGTTTGCTTATGGAAAATTTTTGGGTAATTTTTGGTTGTGATTTTATTTAATTAGAATAAATTATTATATTAATTCTACCATATGTTTGAATATTCCACGGAAAGTACAGAAATTAGTTTGATTTCCTTATTAATATTTTGTTCTGTATTTGTATGATAAGTAATTCTATTTTTGGAGGTAAAATGTTCATTTTCGAGACGGTTTATTGAGAGTCAACTGAGAAGAGTAAGCCGTGAGAAAAAGGATTTTTTTTTATAAATTAATTCATCATTTATAAATTCTATAATTATTATTTTTGAGATTTTAATTCAGTTTTCTGTTTCAGGTTCAATATTTGAAGATTTTTTTGAGGACCTGATCAACAATGAAGATTGCCTTGGGAAGTTGAATGAGTGTGTTTTTTTTTCTTCTTATGTTTGTGTTAATAAATGTATGAGTGAGTTTAGTTAGTTAATTTTTGAGTTTTTTTTGTTCTAAAAATTAGGGTTTTTGTTTTAGGGAATAGATTCTGTCAAGATTTTACAGCTCGTTACTTCTTTTTAGGGTAATCGTATTTTTTCTAAATGTTGCTCGCCTGAATAAGCAACTTTTACTCTGTTTCGGTGAATGTTACGTTGTTTCTCGTTTACATCAAAAATTAAATTTTCACAGAATGTAATATCTATAATTTTGAATAGCCCATTGTGTGACGGGTCTTATGAAGTTTTTCGGCAACCTTCGATTCCAAAAACGTAATCTCCAATTTTAATATCTGTGTCGCGTACTTTCCTGTCATGATAAAATTCAGATTTCTCCTCCGCGTTTGGAGGTTCATGCTAGAAAGAGTTTTATATTAATGAAATCGGTTCATTAGGTTGAATAGGTGATCATCGTATGTCATTACTTGGTCGATTAGAAATTCTGATGAGAGTCGTGCTTTTTTGCCAATAACTAGTTCGTATGGTGTGTAACCTGTCGTGTTTGAAACTGTTGTATTGTAGGCGAACATTGCTACGGGGATCGCAGGGGAACATTGCAGGTCGGTCCAGTCCTTTTGAATTGATAGGTAGAATTTCAAATATTGTGTAAGTTCATAATGTGAGCGTTCGAGTGCTCCATATGATTCGGGGTGATCAGGGCTGCATAGAAAATGTTCAATTTTTAAAATTTTGGTGGATTGTTTGTTTAATTCTGTAACAAAACAGGTTCCATTATTGGTGAGGAATGCAGCAAAGCATAAAGTGATGTTGATACATTTCTCCAGTAAAAATGGTTTTTTATTTTGTCATTGGTTGCTTTCACACCTGTGTGTCTGCTTGCCATACTCAAATGATGTTCATTGATAATGTCAAGTTTCATTCAGGGTTGAGGAACTATTACGTTTCCTTTGCAAATTACGAAAAATCGGTGGGTGTCTTTGAACACTAAGTTTATTCCATTATTTATTATGTCCCATTCTGGTTTTGTAAATGATCGATCGTTGTAAGGAAGTGACAAGTATTGAAATTCGTACATTACGAGTAATGCTTTTGAAGTTTTCAATGAATCGAGAAGAGAGTCGTGATGAAGAATTCCACCGAATTTTTGTTTTGCAACTATTCCTATGTATCCTCTTTCACCGTGCGTTGTGGTTATAACGTTTCTTAGTTCTGGGTCTTGTGATAATAGTTCGTATTTTGATATAAAGGATTTTCCGTGGAGTAAACGGAGTGTTTTGCAATTCACGTTGCAGTCTGCAGTAAAAAAATAGAGTATCTGGCCTTGTTCACATAAAATTGTTTGTGGAGATTCATTAATGTTAGTCGATTGGTTTTTCAGATTAGACGTTTAATCGGGATCTGATGATGTATGTCTGAGGGGAGAATCTAATGGTTTAAGGTTTTCGAAATCTTGTTGTGATAGGGTTATTGCATTCTCTGAGAGTGGAAAAATTTCGATAGCTGCTATTTCATCATTAATTTCGAGAGGTGTTTCTTCTCTTATGACTGAATAATCTGGTCTTAACTCCGGTTCGTTGCTTGAAAGATGGTTTCCATAGGAAGCTAGATTCTGTAAGGAATTTGTTTTTTGATTATTGCTTGTGGGACTGTTTGTTAAAATAACTTTTGGATAAAAACCTGCTGAGGAATATGGTTTTGGGTCTTTTCTGATTTTGAGATTTAGGGCAGGTGAATTCAGCTCCGATTCTGAACTTTTTCTCTGTCGACGTTTCAAAAGATCTTTTTAAAATAGATCATGCACGTAAAATATTAAAGGCATTAAAATATTAAACTTCTTGTAGAAGTTTAGCCCATTCATACTTTTCTAATCATTTTCTGTTATTTACTACTCAGATGTAGAAAATATTTTTCAATTTCGAAATTTCTTCAAATTTAAACAGGCCTTTGCTAACATTGTTAATGTACACGGGATCCGTTTGCTTTTTCTTCAAAATTTGTCCGTAAAAAGTAACATTTTCTCTTTTTGTTGTGATATCGTTTCCAACTTTTAGTTTATCATTTTGCAACTTGTTTTCGTTAATAAAGCCAGCGGTCGCCAATTGTGGCTGAGTGGATCTGATCAAGCTCGCTTCGCTTGTCAATAAGTAAATAATAGTAAGGGGGTTTTCAAGTAAGGGGAGTTCCACAATTCAAACACTGTCGGCAATGTTCGTCTCTTATCTTATACGAGGGAGGCGTCTCTTGACGGTATCACCCATTTTTTCAACCGTATTATTAGCATTGTCGCTTTTTCTTACATTTTCGTTTGAGTTTCGCGCATTTTTGTTACTTTTATTTTAAAGTTCTCGTAGGCTGCTTAGAGCATCAATGTTTTCATCTCGCAGGGAATAAAATTGGTTTACTTAGTTCTTTGCACTGAAAGGATTGTTGTTGTGTAGCCGACTCTTTGAAAATAATTTCTCTATACCTGTTTCTCTATACTTGTCGATGAGGTATTGATGGTAAATCGTTTTTGGTATTGCTGTCATCGCTAGCTTCGTATGGTTCAAAGACGTAATATTCTTTTTTTACGTCGGGTTTTCTGCTTTGTTTTTCTTTTTTTCGTTTTTTCTGTTTCAGGTTCAGTGTGAGACATGTCTAAATCAGAATCGGAGTCACTGCTGTCACCTCTATGTTTCTTTTTGATCGGCTAATTACTTGATAGTGTTGTCAACTCTGTTTTTAGTTTCTTTAAACTTTGTCTTCTACGCTTAACCATTTGTACTCTAGGCTGAATGAGTTTCACGTCAGCTGGGTTGTGTGACAGTGCGTCTGCTACGTGATTTGTTTTTCAAGGTTTATATTTCATGGTAAAATCGTAATTTTAACATTTAATTTTGTCAGCCACTGTAGTAGTTTATGGTCTGTGAAAATTGTAAAATGTTGGCTGAAAAGATAGGGGCGAAAATGTTGTGTAGCATATATAATTTTTAGTCAATCTTTTTCTGTTGTTGGATAATTTATTTTCGTTTTGTTCAATGAGCGTGAACTATTTTTGTTCATGAAACCAAACATTTGGCGATCCTGCTAGAATACTGGTGTCTCTGAAGTGTGCTGTGTGATTTGAGTTTATATAGTGGTGCAAATGAATTTTGAAGTGCAGCGACTCTGAATAATCATTCCTGGAAAAAAGAAAAACATCTATCTGACATTGTCGCGTTGAAGTGACGGTTCGTGCCGAGTGAGTGTGTTATTGAGGTGACTTGTGAATCGGCACGCGGTCTCAACATAATTCCGCTATGTTGTCTACAAAGGCATAGACAAAGATGCGGCAGTTACGTCACTTCTTGTTATCCCCTCTCTTGACTAGGTATAGTGCCGAAACTACGGTTCACTAGTCGCGCGGTCCGAGAATCGTGACTCTCTGACTCATCTCCACTTTGATAGTGGTTCTCAACGTGCAGTTCAATTCGCAGTATCACGGCACTGCAAAACGCTCTGAGTTAAATATGTTCGCCGTTCATTGGGCTGAAACACCCTGCAGCTCACTGTTCGATGTGGCAGTATTCACGTCACTCACACGCCACTCCAATTGCTCAGTCTAAGCTACTTTAAGCCAAATTTATTGGTCACTTTAGAAACTCGCTTTGAGGTGTTCTTAAGTATATTTACACCCCCGCACACCAGTTTATATGCCCGAAATCATCGTTATTTTGGAATCTGCGATATATCAAGAAACAACGTTCAACCAAATATGCTAGAAATTGATTCGGATGCAAAGTTTGCCGAGCTCCTCATCTCTGAATTAGAGTATTGACAGGTCTTACAGTCTTACAGGTCTTAATCTCGAGTGCACCTGAACTATATTATTGATACATGAAACAATTGTCGACGATTGCATGCCCGCATGCTCACGGTTGCGACGACGGAGGACCAAAAAATTGCGTATATCAAGGAAAAACAATTTGCCTCTTAGAAGACCGTCTTTTTGGAAGTCCTGTCCGTTCTCTAACGGACAGGACGAAGCCGGTAACATCACTGTTCCTGCTGAAGCCATGAACTTCCTGCCAATGACGTAGAATTCTACCCCCAATCAACCTACCCGAGTTCGAAAGTGACTATGAGAAGTAGGATTCGTTCCGTGATTATTTCGAATCGGCAGTTCTTAATGATCCGCGAATTGATAAACTGAAAATCACATCATTTGAAAGCCCATGTAAAGGGGAAGCCTTTAGAAATGATTGACCACCTTCCACTAACAAATGCAAACTTTTATGTTGAATGGAATACCCTTAATGATCATTTTAACAATAAATAGAGAGCCAAAGACACATTTTTCAAATCATTGTTTGCGCTTCCTGCAATATCTTGCGAATCAGCAACAGAACTTCGCGAATTGCATTCTAAGTTAACCTCTCTTTTAAGCGTCTTGAAAGTGAACGGTGAATGCACCGACTCCTGGAATGCACTCTTGGTACATCTGGTGGTACAAAAATTGGATCTGGGATCGCACAAGGCTTCGGTTCTTTTAATGGGCTAACGCAAGGATTATCTTCCATTTGAAAATTTACAACCGGTTTGAACGCATTTTTTGCTGATGTTAAAACCATACCTGAATCCTATTCCTCTAATAGTACAGTCAAGTCCACACAAGGACAGTTCCAATTACTCCGCAACCAAGAAGATACCTTCTTGACAAGTGGAATTGTTAAGAAGATCATAATATACATTAATGCAGTAAGTTTCGCAAAATGTTTGTATCGCAACATCATGACTTTGTTAAATCGAAAAAACTTTGTCTCAATTGTTTAGGGATGCATAAGATAGCCGCATGCAAGAGCAAACATTCTTGTCTAACGTGTAAACAAGCGCATCACACCTTGCTGCACCAATTGAAACCAAATCCGATTGTAGTCACAATGAAGACATAATTAGTCAAGCCGGTTCTAATAAATAAAACTTTATGTCTCAATCGCTTTTAGTTTTTTATAGTACCGCATTAATCTCAAATATCATCTTAGCAATGGCGATGGTTTTAGTTTACACTGATAACGGTTGAGTAATCAAGATCAGGGCACTGATCGATCAGAGTTCCTCGTGAACTTTAGTAACTAAGGCACTTTTCAAGTGTCTAGATGCATCCAGAGTGTTGACAACAGTGTGTGGTAGAGTGAGAGTCTCTGGTGGCTCGATTAAATCAGCAGCTTTTATCTCCATTACTCTGTTCACTCCAACCTCACTTGTCTTGGGCACAACCGCACAGCTTTCAAAACCCTGACGAACTATATCTCCAGTAAAAAGTGGTCTGCTAATTGGTCACATGTAAAAGGGTTGCGTCTGGCTGATGAAGATCCTTCAGGATGGGAGCCAATCAATTTGTTGATAGGAGCCGATCTCTACAGCTCAATTATTCAAAAAGGCGACCCGGATCAACCCATTCTTGAATAGACTGTATTTGGTTGTATTCGATCTGGTTGGACGACTTCATAAAATTGGGCATGTCGTGACAGTTGACGGCACCCCTGATGGCACTGAATCGCTCAATGACCATAAGAAAGGTTTTGGAAAATAGAAGATGTGCCTTCCGCTTGTCATGTCAGAATAACATTTATGAATCACATTTTACAAATCTATTAGCAAATCTATTATAGAGGAAAGACGGACTTGAGCACTCAAATGTCTAATCTATGTTAAGAAACGATTAGCCCGCAACTCAGAAGAATACCAAGATATCAAAACTTCATGATTACGAACGTCAAGGACATATGACACTTCTTAGTGATGCAACCCCCCAATTTCACCCTATAGTCTATTTACCTCATCACGGTGTGAAAAAAGACACTATTACTACTACTTAACTTAGGGTAGTTTTTAACGCGTCGAGCCTTTCATCTAATGGGTCATCATTGAAGTCTCACTTGTTTCACGAATCAAAACTCCAATCAGATATCACTGCTGTCTTGGTGTTATGGCCTAGCCTCTCTTATGTGCTGAGTGTTGACATTACTCAAATGTATCGCCAGATTAAGGTCGCGAAGGAAGATCGCGATTACCAATGTATTTTGTGGCGGTCGGATCCAACTGATGATCCTGAGGAATACCGTCCAAACACAGTAACGTTCGGTGTAGCCTGCCCTCTATTCCTGACTTTGAGAACCTTGAAACAATTACGCCTAGATGAGAACTCTGATTTTCCTTTAGTAGCAGCAGTGCTACAGTATGGTCTCTATTGGGACGACTGTCTCTTTGGGGCTGACGACATTGAAATCGCAAATCTTATCAAACATCAAATCCAGAATTGTTAGCTGACATCGATCCAACGAATCATGGACTAGAATGTGTAAAACCCCTTAGAGAGAATGAAGGAATCAAACTCTTGGGAATCGTGTGGAATTTAAACAATGGCTCTTTCTACTTTAAAATCAACCCTATTTAGATACAAACTCGAACTAAGCGCATTGTACTTTCCATCATTGCTTGAATTTATGACCCGTTTGGCTGCCTAGCCCCTATCGTTGTTGTCGCAAAAATACTAATTCAATCACTATGGTTACAGTCAGACTAGGACACGCCCTTACCATCGGATATAAGTGCTGATTGGATTACTCATCATAACTCGCTGGACCTACTCATTTACTTTGAGCTCCCTCGCTGGCTGGGCATGAACCCTGGGACATCTTGCGAATTCCATGTGTTTTCTGACGCTTCATGACGAGCATGTGCTGCAATAGTCTATCTGAAGGTCACCACAGCTGAAGGGCAAATCTTAAGTTCATTGCTTATGAGAAAAACTTGGGTCGCCCCTACCAAAGTGCTAAAGGACAGAAACCCCGACATTACCATTCCTCGTTAAGAACTTTGTGGAGCTCTCTTACTCGCTAACCTTATGGGATACATCCTTTCTCTGCCTATTTTCCTATACCATTGCTGGACTGACTCCACGATTCTCTTGAGCCGGCTGAAGAAATCTCTCTCTGTTTTCTCTAGTTTTGTGACTAATCGCATTACTAAAATTTTGAATCTTACATCATTCGATTATTGGCACCATGTTTCTACTCATGATAACTACGCTGATCTGAGCTCGAGGGGTACTACTGTTAACTACTGAATTCATATCTTTGGTTACATGGACTACTTTGGCTGGGTTGTCCTCCCGATCGAAGGCCCTCCTCTCATTATCATTCCTTCCTAGTTCGTAACTCAGACGATTAGTATACTCTTGAAAGATTATCAGCAACCATCTTAACTTGGAACAAGCTCCTGAGAGTCATCGCAGTGATGCTGCGTTGGTCTCCTCATCAAGCTCACAATCTCAAAAATAAACTCTCACCGCGACTGAGCTGCTCAATGCTTCGACAATATGGTACGAGTGGGTTCAATTGTTGTCGTTTCCTAATGAGATCCATAATCTCGAACATAGTATGACCCCTGTCCTGGATAACTGCGGCCTTTTCCGAGTGCGTAGGCGCTTAAATTATTCAAAATTAGCTTTAGCAGCTAAACATTCTGTTATTCTCAAGAAGCATCCAGTCGTAAACTGGACCAGTCGTAAACTAACGGTTAATCATCTGCGCAATATTGTCTGGATTCTGCAAGCTAAGATACTCGTCGTAGCATTATTTATCATTGTATCACTTGTCTGAAGGCTGCTACAGTTACTCAGCTGATGGAAGACTTGCGCTCTGCTCGAATACTTCAGCCCGCTAGATGTTTTGCGTACACGGGTGTCGATTATGCGGGACCCTTTAACATTTAGTATTGCGAATGGTCGAGGCCACAAGTCTCATCCCACTAACATAGCGGTATTTGTATGTTTCGCCATGAAAGCTATACATCTGGAGCTCGTATTGAACTACTCCACTACAGCATTCATCACAGCCTTCAAACGATTCACTACTAGAAGATCCATTCCCTCCGAACTTTATAGTGACCGGGGTACTAAGATCGTTGGTGCTGACGGTGACCTCCGCCAACAATTCCTCGCAGCCACTCAGTTCCCGGAGTTCTAAACCCTTTTAGCTCACGACAAGACCACTTAGCATTTTCTACCACCGGCAGCACCTCATTTCAAAGGTTTATATAGAGTCGGTGTAAAAAGCGTGAAGTATAACCTGAAACGCATATTCAAGGACCACACTCCCACCAACGGAGAGATGCATACATTGCTATGCAAAATATAGGCCTGCCTTAATTGGAATGGAGGGTAGGGGTAGCAAGTCAAAAGTAGTGTCAATCGACAGCTTTTGCGAAAATATTTGACACGGTTTTTTGGCATTGAATTTTCGATTCTGCCTCAGCCCCACCCTCCGGGGTTGGAGTGGGGTGGTCGAATTCAGGGTTTCTGAACGTTGTTTTGTCTAAGAAATCCACTTCCGTGATAAAAAGTGGGGGTTCTCATTTAACTTTTCAATGTTGCCCCCTGCCCCACCCCCGGGGGTTGGGGGTGGAGAGGCAAAAATGGTGTCAATGAATAGCTTTTGAAAAAATATTGTATACCTGTCTTTTCGTTCCCTCCCTCTGCCATGTGTTTATAGAAATATTTAGCCGTTCCGGTACTTTTGACTCACCTTGTATATATATATATATATATGTAAGGGCCTCGACCGCTCTCAACAATTCGCTGTGGTGCCACCACCGACATCTCCAAAACTTGCAAAGTGGAAAAAATAGTGGGCCTTCTTTGTAAAGGTGTCGCGACCGAGAACAACTAAACAGGCAGTTAGAGGAGCGACAAAAAGACGGAGATAAGATTGCTCCAACTGAATAAGGTAACTTGAAAATTTTTGAAAGACTTAATCGCTTTGTTGCAAGCTCGATTCGTTGAGTCTGCATGGAGCGTAGGATAGCAGCAGTTAAACCATCGTCCCACGATGACCACTAACTTGCACAGAATTAAATATTATACCTCCCTAGAGGAACCTAGTGGTGAGTTCTTCGCCACTTCTCGAACAAATTTTTCTTGCAGCACAAAGGTTCGGGTTGGTTTGGAGGAATCGACCAATGAACCACGGTTCGTGACTTGGGCTGGCTAGTAAAAGTGCATAAGCGACGTTTACAGCTTCTAACCACTCTAAATGTTTTGTATACCTTGCATGGTGCTGGCTTAATTGTCGGATAGATTTGTCGGAATCTAACCGTGAAACTAAATGAAAGAAGTCAAAGTTTGCACGTTTTCCTAATAAAACGTTTATGGTAAACACGTGCAGGGATGACCATTCATCCCTGGGAGTAAGACTATATTCGGTTCGTTCCCCCTCATTGGTTCACCGCTGGGCTCCGAAGTTGGGTAATATAGAAGACGGGCAAACGTCTGAGAGCCACAAAGGGATCAGACGTTTGTAGTGCTCAGACCCAGGCACTTGCCTCCAACACCAGTGGCTTGAAGTTGTGTTAAAATTGTACCCTCTCAATTGGCGCGCTCGTTCGTCGTAAGGATGACGATAGCGAGGCGGGAGATATGGGAGAAGAACCCAGTGTGCCCGTAGAACACACTAAGTAATTGGTAAACATTAAGTAATGGGTTTTTCCATTCTCTAGTACCAAAGTCATTGTTGTAGTTAGTTGGAATCTTTTTATAAGATTGTAAAAAAGCGAAGGCAATATGGGTCAATAAAGATCTAGGTGTATGAAATTAAATCTACGTATTCGATTCAGTACCAACATCCACTGCTCCAACTAAATCTCAATCACTGCGCGGCCGCGCAAAATCTCTTTTCTCGTTCGGCGATAGAATGTGGCATTGATATTAAGATCTTCAGGAAGCAATATTGCGACATTGCGGGCACGAGTTCCTGGTCTCCAGTAAAATCTGGCAAAGCTGTGGTCTAGACAAGAAGTAACCTCTTTGTCCAGGAAAAACAACTAGCCAAGCAAGATGGATTCGTGTAAATCAAAGTGGATGGCATCTACATCTCTAGCTTCTACGCTTCGCTAAGCATTACTTACCAAAGCTTTAAGACGATGCTGGATGAAATTGTAGACAAATTTCAAGACAAAAACCCTCTCATTATTGCAGGAGACTTTAACGCATAGGCAACAGACTGGGGCAGCAGTGTGACTAACCAGTAAGGCTTGCGCTTTTTAGAAGCTTTTTTCCTGCTCGCGCTAGTTTTGCTTAACACTGGCATTACCCCAACGTTTTCCAGGAACGGCAACTGTTCCTTTATCGACGTCACGTTCGCTAGTAACAGATTGAGTTTCCGCATCGTTGAGAGAAATGTCAGTGTGCTGTATATGAATAGTGACCATCAAGCGATCATGTTCAGAGTAAGGACTTCACGCGTATCTAGAACAGCATCCACTTTGAGGGTCCAGGGCTGGAACCTACGCTCCCTGGACCGAAAGGTATTTGACACAATGAAGGCAACTGACATCTTGCTGTCAGGCCCAGCCGAAGAAAATGCCTCCCTCTTGATGAACCTGATCACGAAGGCTTGTTATGCGTCGATGACGAAGCGGTTCAACCACCACGATCACAATCCGGTCTACTGGTGGAATGAAGAAATAGTCACTCTGTGCCGTAGGTAGAACTTTCTTGTGCTTCGTGGACGATACACTGAAACTTTGGCAAAAGCCATTAAAGCTAATAAACGCCCAGGGATGGGCATATTCTCATTCCCTAATATTTTAATAATGAATAACATGTTATTTATTATTTAAACTTGAATTGAATAATGAATAATTTGTTATTCCTTATTTAAACTTGGATGAATAACGAATAAAATGTTATTCATTATTCAAACTTGAATAAATAAAGAATAACTTTACATTCATTATTCAAACTTGAATGAATAATGAATAACTTTTCATTCTATATTTAAACTTGAATGAATAATGAATGAGATTTTATTCATTATTCTTTCAAGTTGGAATAACGAATAACATTTTATTTATCATTCATTCAAGTTTGAATAACAAATAACATTTTATTCATTCTTCATCATTCCTAATAATTTGAATGATGAATAAACAATTTTTTTTATTAATATAATACATCATTTATATGTGTATACGTATGTATATGTATTTGTATGTATGTATATATGAACAACTAAATGATTGAAATCTTAAAAACATATAATTACACATTTATATTTATCATTCAATTTAAGTATGAATAATAAATTACAAATTATATATTAATTAATCAAGTATAAATAATCTTGAAATTTCAATTACTATTTAATCAATGTTAATACATATTACTATTTTATCAATTGATTTTCATTTAATCAGATAACTATTATATCTTCTTAGTGAATGTTGGCGATCATTTATTGGAGCGTTACCCTGGGCCATCAGTATTCAATGTTATTAATTTTTTGTCTTGTATTTAATTGAAATAGAATGAATATTCATAATTGAATCAATTAATGATCGAAAATTTTAATTATTAAGAATATTTCATTTATTTCAATTATGCGAATACTTAATTCATCAAGTATTCGTCTTGGCATTATCGTCTACAGTCACTCATTCACAAAATATTATCGCATTTAAGAATCTAGTTTTTGGAAATTGAAGTTATACAGGGGAGATTTAATTATTTAACGTAATTGAAAAATCTTCAGATTATCAAGTTCGTTCAATAGGCATATATAGATACGAGTTATTACGTAAAATTAGTAGACAGTATGATTCAAAGCAAAAGACGAATGTTGAGTTCAGGTTACGTTTTTTTTTATTCACAGCAAAACGTAAGTTTTCTGAGATATATTGCATGAAAGTGCAATGGAAACAGTGCTTGAACAAAACATGTTTTTATTAAGTTGCAGCGTCTTAAAAAACAAAACATGATTTTGAATTTCTAACTAACCATACAAAAACGACGCCGCCTTAAAAATGATGCACTTTTGTCATTACAATTTTCAATTAGTATTTTCCTTCACAGCGATAAGGCAAATATTGATGTATTCAATTGTGTCCTTATCTTGCCAATACGTGTATGACCACGACTGTTTGTCGTAAATGACCAATGAATAGTGAAACAATTTTCATTAATACAATATGGTTAATGAGTAAGTTGCTCATTGTGATAGCAATTCTGAACGTAAAAGAATAAAACAATGAATAAGATGATGACTAATGCACACGAGGACGAAGGATTAAATCTCAAAACAGACATAATTTACAAATACTGAATTTAAACATAGTTTGTTAATAACACATTGACATTCTATGAATAAAAAAAACTTAACAATATTTTTTCCATCAAAAATGTTTATCGATAGTCACAGTCTAAAAGTTCGGGCCAACCTTGAAAACTGACGGTTGGTATTCAGAGGAAAAAATTCTGTAATCAGCTCGACTTAAAATAGCAACCGTCCCAAAATTTACCGTCAACCTCGGAACGTGGCAGTACTAAATAAAATTTTTACAACCGAAGACTTGTGTTTCGTGATGCAAGCATTATAAAATTTCTTAGGTTAAAACCAAGAATAATTTTAATTGTTGATAAGCGAATAGACTATTAATCAATTTTACGATAATTCTCCTACTCGTAAAAACAGAGGCTGTATTGTCAAGTTAAAAAAATATTTTTATGATGTACAATATAAATAATTTTGCCGTAATTTATTTTTTGAGTTAATCCATTTCATTAAAATTATTTATTTACAAATATTAAGAATCAAAAAGTGTAAATAAAATTTATTATTTTTGAGTTTAAAATATTTATTTTTAGAAAAATCATAATAACATTTAAAAGTTTATAACTTTAAAATAGAACGTGAAAAAACTGCAGAACGTGAAAAAATTTACGTTTTTTAGATCATCTTCAAAATTTATATACATTAGTATTCATGATATTTCTATCATTTTTATATCCATCCATATTATATAAGTTGATGATTAGTTAATTTTGATCATAGATCGGACATGGAACGAACTTTATTAGTAATTGGTTACTATTATGACAAGCAAGCTTATTTACGTCTACAAACGTGTCAGTTAAATATTAAAAACAGATAAATAAAACTATACAACAGTAGTTTCATTTTAAATTATAAATATCATTCTTAAATTTAAAGCTTGTTTTAGAGTTAGTCACGAGTTAGAATACTGTCTTATCAGTCACTGAATGCATTCCAATTCATGACAATAAATTATTTGAATTACTAGAAATAATTTCATGATCAATGAGGTATTCTATCAAAACGAAAAATAGTCAATCAAAAAAAGATGTTGGATTTAAAACATTATCCGTTTGTTCTTATGAAAATAAATATAAACGATATTATTAGTCGCATTGAATTATTACCATGATATAACTTATAAGAAAGTTTCTGCTATATAATTGATTGTAACGTGGCAGAGCTTATTTGGCTCGGGAATTCTAGAAACTGAGCCTGAGAAACCTTCCTAAATTTACTCAGTTTTTTCAGGATGGCCATATATTAAGATTGCGATAGTTTATATAGATCATGTAAATTAATTAAAAGGGGCAAATTCCAGATACCAGCTTGAGCAAAAAGAACACTTATTGAACGAGATCAACAAACTTTTGTTTGCAGCTCCTGGGACAAGTCACCGCCAATTCGTTTGTTTCAGGAAAATCCTCGGGGCGTACTCGGCAGCCCAGATGTCCTCAGGAAAATCCCTATAGCAGCCGGATCATCAGAGAGGCAGGGTCTACGCCCGCTGATATCGACCGGGGTCGATAAAAGGGCCGTTGTTCCGCAAGGACATCTCAACAAGGGGTATAAATTTGGGTTCGGGCCAGATTTTGCGTTGCGGCAAATCGACAGCGAACCGTCTCTCCCCCTCTTTTTCAGTGTCCCGGATCCGACGGCTTAATTTTGAGTTTAGTTTTGTGTTTATTTTTTTTTATAATTTATTGTAAATTTAGTGACGTGTGCAAAGTTTTCAAGGTCGGTCCAAGGCCTTTCCAGCCAAGCTGTGTCAACCTGGTGTTTTTTTTGTTGTCGTCGAAAGGTTTGCCCTTTATTTTGCGTAATTTGACAATTTTGATCAGCTCCTTATTGTAACGGTCATATTTTTCTTAAGTAATTTCCAAATTCCGTCAATAAATTTAAACTACTGCGATTGGCCATTAACTTTTTTTTATACTTGGGGACTTAATTTTATCTGATATTTTCATATTGACGAAAACTTTAGCAACTATTTATATCATGACATCTTTTTTCTCTTTGTTTTGTTTTAATAAATATATTTTGTCCTTAGACTTTCTTTTGTTAAAATTATTTCTTATTTGGTAGTTCGTTTGAACCATAGACTTTAGCCCTAACGCGATAATGGCGCAAGCTCTCACTTTGCGTTGAGTTAGTCGGATTGGTCACGTAATGACCTGGCGCCCAGATTTTGTGTTTGTTAAAATTATTTATTTATCGAAAAGGAGGGGTCGCATATGAAAAAAATGAACCCCATTACATAATCTACGGGTATTATCGCCTAGAAAAATACATATTCTTACGAATGTTTGATCGATTAATTTACTGTGTTTATTCTGCGCATCAATATTTTTATCAATATTATCTTATCTAATATATTAGAACTAATATGAACACATTATGTATTTATAATACTTATCACTATTTCATTCGTATTGTAGATATATATAATGTTTCATGAAGATTTTAATACTTATATGAAAGGAATTAAGCGAATACAACAAATGAACGTTATGATTCAACATCTTACACTTTGCAAAAAAATGACAAAAGCATCAATACGTAATTACTTTACTATTCTCAAGACAAATATCATTATATTCACTCATTTAAATCGAGTTATGTTTGCAAAGTTATTGTCCCGGCACTTCATGGAGTATTTTTGTTACATATAATTACTGAAAAAATTACTTTTTACAGTTCATATTCTAATTTTAATGTCATTTGCTGCAATTTTAGAAATAACAACATTATTCGCCATTGTTTGGTTAATACTGCTACCTGCGGCGGTACTAATACTTTGTAACGTGAAAAAGTCTATAAATACGGAGGAATGTGTGAGATCTTTGTTCGTTATCAAGGGCACATTTTCTGCTACAAAGATGTTTGCGCTAATTGTCGTTTCTTCTAACATATATTCTTTTTATATTGGTGGTTTCACTATCTTATGTATCATGTGTCTAACTTTTGCGATAATGAATTTCGCCTTAATCCGGCAAGTTGAACACTTAATTAATGCAAGTTTAAGTATCAATAATTGAATGTTCGATGATAATTTGTTGGTTGCAGCTACAAATTTGATAATATATGTATTAAAAGGAGTCATAAAGATGGGATCAAAGATGACATCGACAATTCACAAGTTAATGAATTCAAAAGTTGTGTAAAACATCACCAACATCTAATTAAGTAATTTGTGAAAAAAAAGGGTTGCCTATAAGATATTAATAATTTGAAAAAATATTATGTTTAACGTTTCAGGTTGGAAAAATTGTGCAAGATAATATTCAGTGTATTTTTGTTGTTTGCATCTTTGATATGTATTATCAGTTTGACCCTATCTCTATATACTGTAATGTTGAAACTTTGATTTTTTTAAACATTCATATAAAATCAACTGAATTGAATTTCACTCTACAATTTTATAAACTACTTGAATCATATTAGTTTTTTTTAGTTTTGAAAAGCTCAAATCACAGTAAATTATTTTTTATTATACCAATTATTTTCGTCGAGGTATTTTTTGTTCTCATTTTCTGTTTAATGGGAGAAACCGTACTATTATTCAGCGATAAATTAAAGTTTTCGATGTACGTATAAAAAATGAATAATCTAGACATAAGTAAGTTACAGAATGTTTCTAGCGACTGCACTTCTTGCCAGAAAGTTTATGAGTGTTTCAGATACACAAGTTTTATATAACCATCAAAGTTATGTTTGTCACTCAATGCTTCATTTTGTTGAAAGCATTTGAGTGTTTTATAATGTTCGTATCAGTAACATGAGATATAGATTATAACTTTTTGAATTCAGTTACAGTTGTCCATGGATAACACTATCTTCTGAATTGAAGCAAATATTAAACATTTATCAAATGTATTGTAATATTCCCTTCCAGGTTGATGCTTTCGGAATTATCATATTATCTGTTGATATGTATTTACGGGTGAGATAAAATTTAAAAGTAATTAATAATATAACTTATTTTGTAAAATTCGAACGTTACGAATGAACGTAAAATGACAACTTAAGTGTAATTTAATTATATTTTCAGATATTCAAAGTTTCTGTTTCTTACTATACCTGCTTAGAAACTTTAAGTTAAGCTTATATTCGATGTGAGTTCCGTTTATTATAAAATATACATTTCTGTTTAAAGTGGTGATAATAAAATTATGTGTGGAAACTGTTTATAAAAAATTGTGATTTCTCATTACCTTGCTACACATCTGTTAAAATTGTATCGCCTTCTTTTCGTTATCCTTCTTTATTATCTTCTTGAAGCTATCCATAATTTTTTCATTACTTAAACATTTCATTTTATGTTTTACTAGAATATTTCGCCTGCTAAGCGGCAAAACCCCTTCACCATAAGCGCACTACGCGGTAGCGTTGATGTTTCGTAGGGCGTAAACTAATATAACTTTCAGCTGTATCTTACTCTCTCAATAGCTAAATTTCTTACTTTGACCTTCCATGCGGTTCACCTTGGGAGTCGAGTAACCTTTGAGGAGATTTGGTATGCAACCTCCATGGAATCACTGGTCGGCTGCTGATCGAAGTGAGTTCATTGCAGATTACATGTCATGTCAGTATCTTTTAACCGAAAGCTGCGGTTGTAAGCGGGCGTCTGTTTTTTTATTAAGCAACTTGCTATATAATGGCGAGTTATGTTCATGGGTTTGCTAAGAAACCCTTATCCGAAGTCGTATGTCCTTATAACGCCACTGTCGATTGTTTATTGGCCTGATAAGCCACAATGGAAAAATAACTATTTATGAAAGAGTAAACAGAGACGTAACTGGACCTGTACTAAAATAAATAGCTACAAACTTGACATTCTTGGACTCTGCGATAGTAGGTGAAGAGGACAAGATGAATTTTTGATTCAAACAAATGAATATTTTATACTCAATGACAATGATAACAGCCAAAGTCGAGAAGTGAGAATTCTTTTTTCAAGAGCGCGAGAAGCTCTTTAATTTGCTCTCGTCTCAAAAATCATCATCTTTATGTGCTACACAGAAATTGATGACGAAGAAAACAGGGACAACTTCTAGAAGTTGTCTAGCTTGAAGCGAGCATAATGGTAGCAACCTAGACTGTCATGAAGATCGTCATGAGCGATTTTAACGTCAAGGTCGATAGGGACAACACGATCCTTCAATTCATTCAGGGTTGCATGAGAACTATAATGACTACGGCAGTCGACTTTTGGACTTATACTTATTTCATCAGCTCTTTATTGGCGGTACAAAGTTTCTTCAGTCATCTTCAGTGACCACCAGCTATTTATTGGTATCGTGGACTCCGCCCGGCAACAGCTTTTGGCCCTTGTCGTATCGCCCGGTGCTACGACGTGAAGAGGCTCCAAGACGTCACCATTGCCAACTACTAGTTGTCAAACTGGACAGCCTCCAGGGCATAGAAACGAATAAAGAGAGATTTTAACCCTGCCTCCATCTGTCTAGGAAATTGGTATTGCGATTGAGGAACTCAAATGCTCTTGGACCCAACAACCTGGCCAACAAGATTTTCAAGGCTACAGCTTCTGTACTCTCTTCTATACACCTATTTTTATTATCATTCCAAAGAAGGGCGACCTGAGCGATTGTAAGAACTGGCGGAGGATTTCTTTGCTGAATTTCATCCGAAAGACATCCTTAGACACATCGCCTCAGTTGTCAACCGCTATCTGTGCTAGATAAAAGCTGGTTTCACATCAGGCAACACATAATTTGATCACATCAATGCACTGAGCATGATCATCGAGCAGTTTGGTAAATGAAACTCTTCTCTTTAGTTTACTTCTCCTGATTTCGAGAAGGATTATGAAACAGTTCACCGAAACGCTATTTGAAGTGCGCTAAGGAAACTAGGTGTCCCGGGTATCTTAGTCGACCTGATTAGGGAACTTTACCAAGACGTACTAATCAAGGTACGTCTCCCCCCTTGCAAGGTTATCGCAGACAAGACTGACAAAAAACAACCTGGCGCAGATCTACCAAGAAGAAGAAGAACCAAAGGGTGGATCAATCCTGGCTACAACCGAAAAAATGGCACTAAACCGCATCACGTCGAGAAATTTTATCATGTCACTGTAATCCGCTATATACTTTATTTATAGTGTCAATTTATTGGCTTAAAAACACGCTGAAATATTATTAATAATACACGATAATAAGTAATGAAAATTATATCGACCTAAGCTTCTGCGAGACATATCTACGAACATCCTATTCCGCGAGATATATCTTATAAGGTTCTTTTTATAGTACTCGTCACATATTCTCAAACTCCGATATCTCACTCGACGTATTCATTAGAAGTGTGTAAAAATTGAAAAACGCAAAAGCAACAGGTCCAGATTTAATTCACAATGAAATTTTCAAGCACTTGCCCGAAAACTGGTTATACTATATCCTGTGTATGTTCAACAAAGTTAAGCGCCATGAGGTGGTTCCTGCATCATAGGGCAACTCACTTGCTGTAATGCGGTACAAAAAAAAAGACAAGAACCTTCCTCAAAATTACAGAAACATAGTTCTGTTGAACTCAATAATGAAAAATTTTATTCAAATAATTAATGCCAGATTAGCTGCATGTATTAACGTAACACCACAGTTTTGGGGAAACACCTTCGCGGATTACCCAAAAAAAACAAAGTTCGCTTGTCTCCCAAGATTATGTTTTATTACAATAAGAAAACAGAATATAAATCAGACGCAGCTAGCTGCCCACTTTCAATTTCAACAACACAAAGAAACTCCGCCGTTACTGTACGCTGCTCAGACACGACTGACTTTCTTTCAAAAACAAGCCAGAGCACCTCAGTCGCGCGCGTCCGACCCGTGCTCAAAATCGAAAAACGACAGATGGCGCTATGCTCGCTGATAACAACATGAATATAACACATGGAACAAGAAAAGTGGCCTTATTCCGAAATTTCTAACCGCTTTGAGAGTTAGCTACTTCGACTATATTTTTACTCTAAATTCTTTAAGGTAAATACAACTGCCAAAACCAAAAGAAAAACTTCATGCAATTTTCGAAGACTTTACACGCGCCTTCGATAAAATCGTACATAAAAAACCTTTTCGCTTCAAAATTATTGGAATTATTATAGACATTCATAAAAAAGCCTATGTCCAAATTATAACGTCCGCAGGAACAACGGACCGAATCAAAAAAGCCAAGATGTCTTACAAGATTTTCTTGCAAAATCTTAAGCCCGTTATTATTTTCTATTTTTACTGATTAAGAATAATATTTCAAAATTTATGATACTTGAAGTATTTCTATATCTTGGATCAAGACTAAATCACAACACATTATTACAATTACAATTTTTATATCTCTGATAATTATCATTTTAACATACGGATGGTTCGTCTGGTTCTCTTAATACTACCACGTCACGTTATAGATACAATTTTCAATTCAGATACAATTCAGACATCATAGATAAAATTTTCAATTTAGATACAATTCAGACTTCATAGATACAATTTATTATTCGATGATAATTACCATTTTCAAAAACGGTCGTCTGGTTTCCTCACTGCCTAAATGAAATTGAAAAGATTCAGGTAACATTTTATAAATAACTTCTAAAACTCCCTACAAATACTCACTTTCTGCTAAATACACTTTGGATTGGCTTAAGGCACTACTAAGAGAGATGCCTGAAAACAGGAACCCGAAACAGTGTTTCAACTGCTTGAAAGGGTGAACAAGCCTCATTCGAAAACTAAATTATCTGGTATTTGCAGCTCGTGTTCGGACTGCAAATAAATTCAGCCTCGAAACTTTGAATCTAATACAAAATTAAAATTCTTTTCCCGTAAACAAAAACAAATTAATCCAATCTCTTATGGAACGAGTCAAAATACGGGATTGCGAAATCATCCGTCGATTGAGCTGTTTGCAACTTGATATTTACTTGCTGCCGCGTGACGACGGCGAGAGATAAGCACGAGTAAATACACCGTTTGACTAAATAAGACTGATTGCGCAAATTAGACTCAGCAACGTAAAACAAGCTTATGTTCATTTTATGACACTATAGTGAAATTTAACTCCCACGTTTTTTGAATAATCTACTACGATATTAAAGATAATGATGATCCACTCAATTTCATTACTGAATGTCCAAAAGTCTCAGATCTCAGATCCGAATTTTCATTGAAACTTGAGATAGACAGTCAGAATCCTGACTGGAATAAAATTTTGAATCAGCGATGAAATCACCGAATTATATATATAGATGGGTGGGTGACAAATTGTCACCCACCCATTGACAAATAGGTCAATTTAGTCAATTTAGGTAAATTGACTAAATGTCAATTTACCTAAATCGCAAAATAACTAAAAACTAATTTCAGATCTGTCGACTTGTCATTTAAGACTGCTGACATGTATCGAGTGCTAATTTTTGAAAACTGACGGAAGAGGGTAACGCTATTCAGTTGCATTCAAATTATTATTACTGTCAGACAAATGTTATTGCAAAAAAAATTAACGTAAATTAAATTAACTTTTGACTAGTAACTGAATAAGTTTTTTATCGGAATTGTATTGTACCAACGTGTTTCATATAAAAATTCAAATAATAGATTCGCTTTAGAGCTAAGGAAAAATTTCAAAAAATGAATGTGATTGCTGCTGGTCATTGCAGCACGCCACGAAAAGCCGCTGATTTATTTATGATTGGTGGTTAGAACTATCATGTGAACAAGCAATATTGTCCAAAGTCGAACCACGGCAGCAAAACTTTGTTTGTACCAAACGTGAACCAATACATTAGTAACTTGTTTATGAGTTATGAAAATCTATGTTTCTTTAACACTGACAATGTTGATGATTTTTATATTTATTTTTTGTTTTTGATTATTTTCTATCTATATATATTGTTTTTTTGATTCAATTTTCGTTTTTGTTTAATTTATGTTTTTATTTACATCATGCCTTTTGTAACATGTTGATTACAAAAAGTTATTTAAACTCAGTTAATAATATGGTTTTGAGTTGATATCCATAAAATGGTATAAATTCGAGCACTTTTCTTGCGATGGTGTTAGGGTGGCATAGATTATTGTTTGATGCAAAAATTACGCTTAGACTTAGATATTGATATCATATTTCTTAAATAACGAAGTCTTGAAAATATAAAATTATTTGATAACAATTTCTAAACATAACTTTATCTTGTGTTTAGTATGTTTCAATTCAACATTTTTTCAATTATATGTAAAGAAAAACAAACAAGCAAATTACTTTTCGTTCGATTATTTCATCAATTTGCAATGTAACGATTACAATATGTCACAGTGTACAGTCCTCGTTATTATTTATGAGAGCGGTCAAGTCATAATGACTGGGAATCACCACATACATGAAAAAAATAAAACATTCTATGATGCCAGAAAATTTACAGACGAACTGAAAGACGAAGTTGTGAAACCTTTTGTCGATTACACTGATGCTTATTACAGAATTGAAGAGCGGTAAGATTTTATTCTTGATAAAACATGAATGTTAAAATGAACGAGATAACATGAGAAAATAGAACATACTTTTCGACAGGATACTGTCAAGGAATTTTGTAAACTGAAGGATAATGAAAATATTCGTTACAGAAACAAGGAAGGTGTCAAAGTGAAATCAATCAATTCACTAAAGCGCAACATTATACGATAGAGTTCAAAACCCCAGTAGAAGAAAAGACGGGCGTGCTTTTGAATTTTTAGGGCCCTTTGTAGGCAATTCAGGTCAAACCAGAATAAAATCGAGCATTCATGAAAGCCAAAGTTGGACCTATACATTGCCAATATAGGTTTACCCTGTTTGGGCTCACCCTATTTGGCCCTACTTAGGCCCATAAAAATAAATTGAAAAAAACTAATTCGGGCTTTTGTTTGGCGTGTAATGCCTCCTCTTTAAATCGCTGAAATTCGGACCTAATCAGGCCGAATTCGGGCCTTGTTATATTAAATGAAATAATTTAATTCTGGGCAAAATTTGGTATTCCTAATTACTAATTCCTAAAATAAAAATGTGTTTACATGCTAATTCGTTCGAATTAGTTTGAAAAAATTTTGAAAATGATTATATTTTTTCTTCCATGGAAAATAAA